>CM050163.1:151451362-151737283 GCA_027410445.1 Discoglossus pictus | reverse complement strand
CTTACGGAGAGAGCCAGTGGGGGCAGTGATGTGCTAAGTAAGAGGACCATATCGTCCTCAGACACAAATTATTTCTATCTCTCTGAGTTTTTCAAGTAAATTGTAATTAACCATAGTCTGCACAGCAAAATGAATCATAGAAAGTTAAGTGTGGGTTGATGCAATGTTTCTTACTAAGTGTGCCTTGGTCTGTAAATGCAAAATCTTTGGGTACCCCATGTTCTTGGCCTTTGGACATCGTCAGTGCATCCGGTTTTAGTCCACTGCAGCTATTGGGTACAGGGCTACTCCCAGAGAACAAGAGTGAAGCCCTGAACTTTGTTCACCTCTCGCCTTTTTATCTAAACTACCCTGGTCACGTTGGTTTGAGCCTGTACTCTCCCATACTAAAGGGCATGTCCTAGAGCTGTAGCAGACTTGTCTCCCATGAATAATCAAACTGTTAGGTCAAGCTCCTTAGCCTGGTTTGACTTTGATAATATAAGAGGCCAGATACTTTTTGGGATAGTCTACCTGCTGTTTATCATTTGGTTCTGTTTGGAGAGATCAAAAGAGGGGATTTGTAGTGTGGGAATTTTGCTGACAGCCACAGCCACAGTGTCGCTAAGAATAGAGAGAGAAGGGTAAGAGTCCCCTCTATCATAGCCAGGCTATGGGAAACTACCTTAGCAAGGGTGATACTGACTCACCCTTAAATAAAGGACGTCCAAAGAATCCTCCTACCCCACAGGAAAGTATGAGTAAGAAATATAACGGGTGGGTCAGCTGGCATCTGCCAAAGTGGAGCACGCTAACCAAGGGAATGGATTTTGGGATTCCCAAAAGGGGAACCTTTAAATTACCCCACTGGGAAAATATCTACAAAAGTTTCAAGCAAAAATTAGTAGAACCAAATGAGAAAGCAGCTTGGAGTAGATGGACTGTAGAATCCTATCAGCAAAAGGACCAAGGTGTTTTTTCTGTAGGGACTAAGACAACATCAGTGAGAACAGACCAGCAGAGGGAAGAGAGTCAGTCTGAGTCAAAAAGGGAAAACATGGTAATTTGAGATTTTGTTTGGCAGACCACCACAGACCTTTTCTTTCCATAAGAATTACATGGACAGACTTATTTAACTGATAATGTTGTTCAACTACAAATGCAACTGACTAAATTGCATGGAAAAGTTTTCTCTTCACTACCAGATGCAGAAGAAATAACCTGGAACTCACCACCTGCACTCTGGTGATAAGGAGATACGCGAGGAGACATTTAGAGCCTCGATTTGAAGGCCCATACCAGGTATTACTGACCACACCCACCTCAGTCATGGTGGAAGGGAAACTAAACTGGATACACACTTCCCACTGTAAGCTAGTAGAATTCCAGGTCAGTGATAAAAAAAAAAAACTGTGTTCAAAGGGTGAAGCCACTGGGGACAAAAAGGAATAACAAACTTTCATGCACAAGTGGATGGTGGGAAGCAGACAAATTCCATCTGGCTCCTACATCAACAAACTGCCAAGCAGCTGAACGCTACCGACTGCTGAATCCCTTTAATTGGTGTACCAATATCAATTAATGATTTGAATTTAACAGATTATAGTTATGAGGTTCAACTAGATAAAGATCACTCTACTCATACTGCTCTCTCAGATCAAGGGACATATTTAGAAATTGCTGGTATAATTTCTCCACCTACAATGTGTCTGGGGCCGCTGTAGGTTAGTCACATATCAAAAATAAAAGGTCACTTTGCCAGTTTACCCAAGGTACATGTGCGGGAAACAGATTTTAGAAATGTTACCTTAACATTTAACATGGAACCTAATGATACACCATGTGATATGGTAGATGCGGGTTGTCACAGCTTATGTTTTTTCCCAACATTGAAAGCTTTGTGTGCCCCCAGTGTTCTTTCCCTGAACGAATAGACGAAGATGAGAGGAGCTGTCAAAGTCATGTGCAACACAATAAGGAATGGTTTCAAAAGTGGCTGGAGAATCATGGTAAGATATTTCTCAGGGTCTTGAGACAAGGACTCTATTACATTTGTGGCAATTAGGCCTACTCATGGCTTCCCATGGAAGCATGGGGTAATTGTACCATAAGTAGAGTTTTACCAGCCATTAGATCATGCTTAAATATCTCATTGTATGAAATATACCCAGGGGGAACTAGATATAAATGAGAACTATTCTCATCTGCAGATAAAGCCTGGATGTGGTTCCCCTCTCGGACAAGTTGGGGAGTCGAATTAGCAAATAAGATAAATAAATGTGCTAGTATCACATATGGGATTATTAAAGAAAGTTCCATCCATGCCCTAAATGAAGAATTAGCCCAAGTCAGAAAAGTTGCCCTATAGAACAGAATGGCTCTCGATTATCTGCTAGCTATAGAAGGGGGAACATGTGCTATCATAGGCTCAGAATGCTGTATCTGGGTTGAGGACTCCCATGACCCCATAAAGGCACACATGAGCAACATAAAACAGTTGCAACAACAAGCAAGGGATCTATCTAAAGAAGAATGGAACCCCTTCTCCTGGATGGGATCTTTTGGTGTTTGGTTTAACAATATGCTTTCAAATTTCTTAAAAGCCATAGTGGTGGTGAAAGGATTAATTTTGATGTGCTTAATTGCCTGGAAATTGTTAGTAATTTGTGTTTCTCGTTGCAGCAAAAAGGCAGAAACTCTAATTGCCTAAGGATATAATACAACAGCTACAGAGATGACATCTGGTAGCCTAGCTCGACTGCCTGCCTCTCCTGCAGACCCACTTGCCATATTTGTGAGCCAGGTGGACAACATCATCTCTGTGAGGGGAATCCAAAGTTGCACTACACCAGTTTGTGCATTACATTTGTTTCAAATAGGGGAACCCACTGTATAGGATTTAGCCTAGGTCTGTGGTGGGGTATATCTCTGGCTCCTGTTGTTATCCATTCAGATAGAGATTGCATGCTTGCGCTTGTGTGTTACAAATAAAGATGGGTGAATGCTTAGAGGAAATGGTCACCGGGTAGGCAGCCTAGAATAGATGCTGGAATCCCACTGTCTATGCAGCTTATCTGTGTAGTCCATGAAATATAGGCTGTCTAGGGGGTGACTTTCAGTTAGGCAGGCGCTTAGTCAAACAAGAAACGCAAGGTAATAAATATGTGTGATAATAAATTATCAGAAGGGTGAGAATTTAAAATATTAACTGCCCATATCTTGCCCTGTGCTTAATATCAAATTGATGCTTAAAAGCCACATTACACAAATGTTTTTTTTCTGTTGGTTCATCTATTCTGTTGCATGCACAAATTTACTGTCAATTGCTGAAGTCAGCCACCCAATTACTGAGAGTTCAAGATAAGGAAACTCAGAGTTTGAGAATGTGCAGAGACTTAGATTGGTCAAACCACATTACAAGGACATCTTCAAAACGTATAAAAGAAACTGTTTTATCTGATTGTGTGCATGCCAGATCAATTACTTTGAAAGTGCTAAAACTCTGTCACTTTGTTTTGCAATCCTGCTTCATTGTACAATAATATTTTTTTTTTATTTGAACCAGTTGTTTCACGTGCCCAATTTCCTCAACAGTAGGTAACGTCTTATATAAATTAAGTTAAAATATTGGGTCAAATATTTATGTGCTGCAAATTATAGTGCATGAGATGGTTACAATAGTTATACAGTGATCACAATAATTGCAACTAAATGGAAACAATGTAAAACCACACAGATTAGACAGTTAATTTATGTGATAGTGAAGCAATTTTAATTGTAACAATACAACAAGACTTACACTGTCAATTGTTATAATTTGCTAAGAGATCTAACTCTATTGAGAAGTAATTTTGACCTTATAAAAGTATACTCCAGCATGGCATGTGTTTGTAATCAGTAAAGATAAAACGTTTTGACAATGTTGGTCTCCTTCTAATTTTACAGATTTATGGTAATACTTAAGCTATAGCCAGGCTATATAAGTTTTTAAATATTATATAAATAAATATTTGATTTTAGTAAATACAGAGACTTTTGTATTTGAGTACTCGTGAAGAACTTTCTGCGGCATAAGTGTATCTGCAGAACTCTAGTGAATCAGATTCCACATGGCAAAGATGATGGCACAAAGAAAACATGAAACTAAGCACCACTGCTTCTCATTAAGCAAGACATCTTGTATATTGTTCAGTAAGTAATACATGTATACTTGTCTGCTTAAATTCTTACAGTACAGCATCTAGACAAGCATAAAGCAAAGGGGGGAATGGAGGCATATACAATTATTGGGGACACCGACATGACTAGATTAACATCAAGAATGGACTTGACATATTATCTTAAACTGCCACTTATTGCATTACCACCTTGATGTCATTTGTTTACCCTTACCCTTAAGAACACACTACGGCCACTGAAATCACTATCCTGCAAAGATAAGCACCCTTTTCAAGTTCAGTCTTTTTATCCATGTAGCCCTAATGTAGCAGAAATTAAAAGAGGCATGACCACTTTCAAAATATGGAGAGAAAGCCAATTTGTCCAGGACCAAACTAAAACTTTATAGCCGTTATGACCAAATGTAAGCTAGGTAGCATTAGCACTTTATAGTATACTCCCTCAGTCTACAGGACAAAAATGGATGGCAGACGTTCCAAAAGAAACCCATACCTAGACACATAAGGGCCTATGCTAAACCCTGAAAAAGCAATTGTAAGTGCGCTAACTACAGAGTAAAACCCTACCTACCTATACTAATCACCTATTCCTAAACCATTGCTAACAAACTCCTACGTGTCACTGCTCAAAGTGAACTACATGACAAAGCTGAAAAGCAAGGCAAAAATCTCCATTACATTTTGCACTGAAAATAAATTACAAGTTACTCAATGACACTTTGACACCCAAAACCTATGCAAATAAGATTTTACAGATCACTCGCAAACCAGGGCAGTGCCGTAACAGCAAAAACAGGAGAAAAATTTACTAGTACTAGAGACCACTCGCAAATGCTTTGAAAACATTTGCTGAGTCTCCCAGAAGCATTTAAAGTTACAGTAGAGATTAAAAAAAACACTATAAAATGATGATATTTCAGCATTATTTGACATTTAACAATCCAATATCAACATATGTGTAATTAATACATATGATATGTTAGTATTAAGCCTATTTTATGATACAAAATCCAGGGTAACAAACAACCTAGTGCTCAAGGGGTTAATACACATCACAAAGCCACTTTGTCTAGGAACAAACACTGTAATGCATTGTTTATAAATATATCATATTTAACACAAAATAAATACATTTGTATTTATTGAACCTATGAATACAATTGTCACATCTTATTAATATGAAATTATATTAATAAAGGAAAACAATCACAGTCACAGCAAAAGAGCAAAAATGTATGGATCTGAGCTGACTGCTGTAATCTGGGGGACTGAAATATTTACATTAGTGTAGACGTTACAGAAAAAAGCTCCCACAAGCTTTTTACTGCATTCCCCTAACTTAGAGCACCTGACTTACGTAGGCTCATACTGCTAAGTATTTATCTACACACAACTCTCCACCCACTTGTTCCAGTAGACTCCATCAGGAAGACCCTTGGATGAAATGTAACTAATGTGTCACTTTTCTCTGTATTTTTAAAGGGCCACTCTATCATTCTTATAAAGCACCCTCTGAACAATAATTACTCAGGGACTTGCACCACTCCCCAGTACATGGTTCCTGCCAGTGGAGGGCTCACAATGTGTCTCCTTCTCCCCCTCTCCCTCCCTTGTGTCTACGTTTCACCTCTGTCTCCCTCTTGTTTCCTTTCCCTCCTCCTCTCCCTCCCTTGTCTTCTTTCCCCCGTGTCTCCTTCTCCCCTCCTCTTCATCCCTTGTGTCCTCCCCTCCTTTCCCTCTCTTGTCTCCTTGCCCCCTCTCTTTCCCTAGCTTGTCTCCCCCCCCGTCTGGTACCTGGATGGAATCCTTCCAGGAGAGCTGCACTCCATATTCTGCTCTGCGGCTCCCATCCTCCAACTGGATCAAGCCACGCCTTTCCCCCTCTCCCTTTCCCCCCTCTCCCTCCCCCATGTCTCATTTTACCATCACCCTTCCCTGTGTCTCCTTTTCCTCCATATCTCTCCCGTGTCTACTTTCCCGTTATCTCCCTCCCCTGCCCTCTCTCCCCTGTGTCTCCTTTTCTCCTCTCTTTCACCTGTGCCTCTTTTCCCCTCTCCCTTTCCCCCTCTCCATCCTCTTTGTCTCCTCCCCCTTTCCCTCCCCTATGTCTCAATTCCCCCCTCTCCCTCCCCTGTGTCTCCTTTCCCCATCTCCCTTCCCTGTGTCTCCTTTTCCCCATATCCCTCCTCTGTGTCTCCTTTCCCCCTTCTCTCCCTCTCCTGTTTCTGCTCCCCTCCCCCTGTGATATTCTCCCCCTCTCCCTGCCTTGTTTCACCGAGACACAAGGCAGGGAGAAGGAGACAGTGGGGAAAGGAGAAACAGTAGAGGGAGAGAAGGGGGAAAGGAGACACAGAGGAGTGATATGGGGAAAAGGAGACACAGGGAAGGTAGATGGGGAAGAAGACACAGGGGAGGGAGAGGAGGGAATGGAGACATAGGGGAGGAAAAGGGGGAAGGAGACAAGGGAGGGAGAGGGGAAAGTGAGAGGGGAAAAGAGGCACAGGTGAGGGAGAGGAGAAAAGGAGACACGGGAGAGAGGCCAGGGTAAGGAGACACAGAGGAGAGGGGGAGGAGACACGGGGGGAGACACAGGGGAGGTGGGAAGGACACACAGGGTAAGGAGAGGTGGGCAAGTAGCTAGTTTAATATAAAAACTATTTGATAGATGGTGATTATGTGTAGTTTGATGGTTTGATTAGCTGTGTATATTCCCAGATACTTGACTCTTTTTGTGTTGTTCTGAATTGCAGGTTTTGGGATTTCTCTGGCAATCCATGTGAGAGAGCCTGTCTAGAGTAGATTAGGTTTATTACAGTAAATATTGTCCCATGATAAATTGCAATAACTATGAATGATTTTTAGTATTGCGGGGAGGTGTGTGTAGATGCTTCACATAAGAAGTAATTATTAGAATAAAATCTTATGTCATTAATTTCAAAATGCTATTACAAGAGTATCAAGTGCAAGTGCATTTAGGAAGGATGAGCAGCCCTGTCATACTTTCTCCTTTGTATTGGAAAGGTAAGGTTTGTATGGCAATATATCAGTGGGGTACTCAGTATCAGAGTATAAGTGTATATATATATATATATATATATATATATATATACAGTATATATATATATCACATATATAGTTGTTAGCATATGAGCCGTTGCTGATGCTTGCGGGATCGCGCAGCAAGCTCGCAAGAACTGTGTCTCTCGCAAAGCGAGGGACGCAGTACCCAGCAAATGCAGGTACTCGCGAAGCGAGGGGCCGCATTTGCGGTGGTGGAGCATCCCAACGTCCCGGCAAATAAGGATCCTCGCAAAGTGAGGGGCCGCATTTGCGGTGGTGGAGTATCCCACCACGGCTGTGTTTGTCTGCAAATGTGGACCCTCGCAAAGCGAGGGTCCGCATTTGCAGTGGTGGAAGGTCCAACGTTGGCAACACACACACATGTAAGACTTTAAAAAAAAAAAAACCTCAAAGGTGCCCCACACGTGATTACACAAACACACACGCAAGACTTAACAAAAAAAAACTCAAAGGCGCCTCGCACGACTTTGAAAAAAAACAATTGCATCGTACACGTAAAATCCAACTGCATCCCTCGCAAAAAAAATACGGCCGCCTCACAAAAAAATACGGCCGTGAAACGAGCCATTCCCAACATGCAAAAACGTCCGAAAACGGCGCGCATGAAAACATCAGAAACACAAGAAATAAACACAACGAACACATAAAAAGCTTACTTACAGCAAGGGGGGGCATCCGGTACCTCGAAAAGTTAATTTACACGTCCACTTAAGTGCAAAAAAAAGAGTTTAAACTGTCGAAAATCACCTTCACGAGAGAAAAAATGGCCGCCGAACAAAACAAAAACGAGGCTTCAGACGTAACTATACTACAGTGACTCGCAAGACTGAAACCCATACTATGCGGAACGTACCACACTGATATTAACCACCATTTTGAAAACTACTACGCACACAATGGCGGATGGAACGCAAATTGTAAGCAGGAACGCAAATAGCGCATGTGTATTGCGTTCTAACGGTCTCAGGCACTTGAAAGTTTATAAATACTGCCTCCTTTACAGAAAATTCTACATTTCTACTCAGGTGATGAATGGAGTGACTGGATAGTTAACTGCTGCTGTTACTTGAGAAGAGAATTGTTTCCTAATTTCCTACTTTACATTGTGCAAATTAGAACTGAGAGGTAAGCTATAATATATTACATTTTATTATCAAGACAGGACAAAAAAAAAAAACTTTAAGTATGAAAATGTGATTTATGTGTAGTGACATGTGGCACGCACATTTATGTGTATAGCCCCTACAAGAAACTAATCTTAACCCAAAGTAATTAAACAAGAATATTTAAATGACATAAAACAAACAACTATAACTATTAAAATATGATTCATGTATAGTGATATGTGAAACGCACATATATGTGTGTAGGCCCGAAAACAAACTAATGTTAATTGAAACTAATTAAACAAGTATATTTAAATGACATTAATTTATTGTAATTCAATATATAACCTAAAGCTCAATCTTTCTCCTTTTTTTTAATATTCAAACAGACTCTGCATCAACAGCGTCACTCAAGAATTTGCACCGTGCATTGTCAACCACAATCCCTTCTAAAGAACACCAACAAAGAAGAAGAGGTAAGATAAAAAAAATACATTACATGCTGAAAAAGACCATGCTTTGCTAAAAAAAAATTAAAAATAAATACAATTAACCATTTCACTTTCTTTTTCAAACAGACACTACAAGAAGACCGGTGGATTAAGATTGGCAGGAGGGGACCCTCTGTCATTCGACACTTCAATCAAGGTAAAGTATAGCAAGTAGAAAAAATAAAGGAACTATATATGTTGAATGGCCGCCAATATAACAAATGCAGCAACCAACAAGTGGTGAACACAAAATAGGATAATGCTAAAAATATAGCCAGAATATAAAAAATAGAAAAAACATTCATTTGCATTGTAGAAAAATATTAAAGCTTCATAAAAAACACTAATTAAGCAAATCAAGTATGCAACATATGGTAGACACAAAAGAGGATTGTACAAAAAAACACACTAACAAATAGCAAAGTAAATTAATATTCTTCTTTAATGTTTAAGAACAGATAAGCCTTACAAAGAAGCCTAAATAAGCATACCAAAAGTGGTAGACACAAAACCGGAGTGTACCAAAAATCACACAAACACAGAGCAAACTAAATTAATATTCTTCTTTAATGTTTAAGAACCTAAAAGCCTTACAAAGAAGCCTAAATAAGCATACCAAAAGTGGTAGACACAAAACAGGATTGTACCAAAAATCACACAAACACATAGGAAACTAAATTAATATCCTTCTTTAATGTTTAAGAACCTATAAGCGTTACAAAGAAGCCAAAATAAGCATACCAAAAGTGGTAGACACAAAACAGGATTGTACCAAAAATCACACAAACACATAGCAAAGTCAATGAATATTCTTCTTTAATGTTTAAGAACCTATAAGTCTTACACAGAAGCCTAAATAAGCATACCAAAAGTGGTAGACACAAAACAGGATTGTAACAAAAGTCACACAAACACATAGGAAACTAAATTAATATTCTTTGTTTAATGTTTAAGAACCTATAAGCGTTACAAAGAAGCCTAAATAAGCATACAAAAAGTGGTAGACACAAAACAGGAATGAACCAAAAATCACACAAACAAATTGCAAAGTCAATTAATATTCTTATTTAATGTTTAATAACATATAAGCCTTACACAGAATCCTAAATAAGCATACCAAAAGTGGTAGACACAAAAAGGATTGTACCAAAAATCACACAAACCCATAGCAAACTAAATTAATATTCTTATTTAATGTTTAAGAACATATAAGCCTTACAAAGAAGCCTGAATAAGCATACCAAAAGTGGTAGACACAAAACAGGATTGTACCAAAAATCACACAAACACATAGCAAAGTCAATTAATATTCTTCTTTAATGTTTAAGAACCTATAAGTCTTACAAAGAAGCCTAAATAAGCATACCAAAAGTGGTAGACACAAAACAGGATTGTACCAAAAATCACACAAACAAATTGCAATGTCAATTAATATTCTTCTTTAATGTTTAAGAACCTATAAGCCTTACACAGAACCCTAAATAAGAATACCAAAAGTGTTAGACACAAAACAGGATTGTACCAAAAATCACACAAACCCATAGCAAAGTAAATTAATATTCTTCTTTAATGTGTAAGAACCTATAAGCCTTACAAAGAAGCGTAAATAAGCATACCAAAAGTGGTAGACACAAAACAGGATTGTACCAAAAATCACACAAACACATAGTAAACTAAATTAATATTCTTCTTTAATGTTTAAGAACTTATAAGTCTTACAAAGAAGTCTAAATAAGCATACCAAAAGTGGTAGACACAAAACAGGATTGTACCAAAAATCACACAAACACATAGCAAAGTAAATTAATTACCAACCGATAAGCCTTACAAAGAACTCTAAATTTCTATAGCTAAAGTGGTGGACACAAAATAGGATAATGCTAAAAACATTGCAATCATATCCAAAATAGGAAAATCATTAATAATTACAGTATAAAAAAAGAATAACTAGAATATAGAAATAAATGTAAATTATTTTGAAAAGTTTGCACAAAAAACAGCATAGCAGAAAAATTCACCATAACAGATACAATACACAAAAATAATGACATTTTTTGTTTACTACAAATACATTCAAATCAAATAACATTTTCATTTTTCTTTTATAACAGAAACTACGTGCTGACCATCGGATGAGGACTTTCATCAGAGGACTACACCATCGGACGAGGACTTTAAACAGAGGACCAGATCATCGGACGAGGACTTTCAACACAGGACCAGACCATCGGACAAAGACTTTCAACACAGGACCAACAAAGATTCTGCTTGAAATCACACTTCAACCAAGGTACAGTATAACAAGTAAAAAAAGAGAAAAGTAAATAAACATGTTTGCTCTGCATTGATGTCAACAGAAAGTAAAAAAAATAACAACCACCACTAACTATAACTTTTAACAAAATATAACACATTTCTCATCTACCACTTATTTGTCTTTTATGGACAATAATTTTTAACAGTAAATCCAAACTTTAATGTAGCCAGAACAAAAAAAAAAATTGCAGAGACTCAATAAAATTTGTCATTTTAAATTTCCAGTCCTAATGTTCAATATTAAGTATAAAATGTAACCACACACATAAAATAGAATAGGACTACAAATAGTACTAACAACAAAAAACAACAATAGAAACATTTTCAGAGCCCCAACATATAAGCCTTGAAATAAAATATAAAAATACTATTATAACAATCCCATGTACAATAAATTAAAAAGACTAATTTATGCCCTCTACTATTCCTATAAGCCCAAAAAAAAAACATAGTCCAGAAAAGTCTCAAAACACAGAGTTAATGAAATTTGTCATTCTAAATTACCAGTCCTAATGTACAATATTAACCAAACAACGTAACCATACACATAAAATAGAATAGGACTACAAATAGTACTAACAACAAAAAACAATAGAAACATTTTCACAGCCCCAACATATAAGCATTTAAAGAAAATATAAAAATACTATTAGAACAATCCCCTGTACGATAAATTACAAAGACTAATTTCTGCCCTCTACTACACCTATAAGCCAAAAGAACAACAAACAAAAAAAATAACAAACCAAAAAAAAAAACACCTACTATATCTCCAAGAAACTATAGTGTAATTACCTTGAGTATGCTATGCATGTAAGGCAAAAAATACAACCTACGAAAGAAAGTAAAAGCAAAAAAATAAAAAACACTTATTTAACAGTACTAAGAAAGTACCGCTACAATCAACTAGAATTACATAGAAACAAACTGTTGATAAGAATTTTTTGTAAAAACAAACTTAACATCTCATAATAAACTAATGATACATTTATTTTTTTTACAGATTAACATGGCTGATAACGAGAGTAAACAAGAAAAGCAAAGACGCCAAGCTAGACAACAGAGAGCAGACAGCCAGCAGACACGGGAGCAGAAGGAAATTAGACGAGAAAAAGAACGCAAAAGACTAGCAAGCAAAAGACTATCAGCTGCACAAATTAAAGATATGCCAAAAAAAGCTACCAAGCAAATAAAGCATTTAGAACCTGTTCCTCAAACATCAGATGACATTTTAGCTGAAAAAATTAAAGAGATACTAAAAAAGCCACGAAAAAAAACAAAGCATTTACAACCTGTTGTTGAAACATTACATGACATTTCACCTGATGAATATGAAAGTCAAACTCCTATATGCTTTGCAAATTGTCCTTTACTCAAGTCTTTAGCAGTAGAGGTTCATAGTTGTGGGGACATGAACACTCAATGGCAGTTTTGTGAGGCTTATTATTTTAAAAAGGAGAGACCCAGAGATGGCCAATTTATTAGTTGCTGTCAAAAAGGCAAGTTCAAACTTCCAGAAAGAAAATAATTTCCAATCTATTTACAAAATATTATGACTGACCCTACTTTTCCAAACTACAAAATTTTTAAGACAAACATAAGATCCTACAATAGTGCCATATCCTTTGCATCTATGAAGACAACATTAGCTGCTAATGTACCAGGACATGGTCCTTACTGTTTTAAAGTCCAAGGTCAAATTTATCATCAGACTTCCCATTTACATCCAGAGGAAGGAGAGCAAAGAAAATTTGCTCAACTATATGTCCTAGATACAATGGAAGCTGCTGACCAATGTATGCAGATGGAAGAAAATAAAAAATGTTTACCCAGTGTTTTTATAGAGCTAAATAACATTATGGACAATAACCCCTACAGTAAAGCTTATAAAAAAATGGCAGAAGTAGAAAATGATCAACAACTTCATGCAGAAAGACATCAATTACCAATGCCAAAGGTTAATATGGTGCTTGAAAAGAGACAGACATACTGATAAACGTCGTTATAACTTGCCAACATCAAATGAGGTTGCAATGGTGTTTCAAAATGATGAAGGAGAACCACCATTTCAGAGACATTAGAATATATCCCAGAAATGAGGAGCAACCATTCATTAATATGAGTATCTTAATTCCAAATTTAGATCCAATGACATATCCCATTTTTTCCCACACGGAAAAGCAGGTTGGCAACCAAAATTAACACTTCCCAGTTACCCAAATGCTAAAGCCAGAATCCGAAATAATGTTTCTATGCTTGAATTTAAAGTAGCTCAAATTGCCATTCGAAATACATTTAATCCAATTTTATGTGGTGGAAAACTAGCACAACAATGGATTATTGATTCCTATTTGCAAGTTGAGGCCAATAATTTAAACTTTATAAAATATCAACAAGATAAACTACGTGTAGAACAATATTCTGGACTAATGGACTATGTTGCTGAGGTTACTACAAGCAGAGACATGACAGCTGGCAAAGCCATCATTTTACCATCTTCCTTTCAAGGATCTCCTTGAATTATGAGAGAAAGATACAATGATGCTATGGCTATAGTCACCAAATTTGGCAAACCCGATTTATTTCTTACATTTACATGTAATCCACAATGGCCAGAAATTACACAAAATTTACTTCTTGGACAAAGTGCTTCTGATAGACCAGATTTAGTAGCCAGAGTTTTTAAGATTAAATTAAATGAATTAATACGTGACATCACTATCAGTCACTTATTTGACAAATGTCTTGCTTATGTATATACCATTGAATTTCAAAAAAGAGGCCTTCCCACATGCACATCTTCTGATAATACTTCAAGAAAAAGATAAATTAGATACTTCTGACAAAGTGGATTGCACACTTAAAAGCGTTAATGGAAATCCAAGAAGTATTTTTAACTCATGGATTAAGTTGTGCAAGTTTTAATTTGCCTGATCCAGGTCTTATAGATGACATACACTTTGAAGACTATGACATTCATCTACAAGTAGAAAGAACAGAAGAAAGACTTGCAACTTTAAATACGTTACAATTGCAAGTATTTAATGCCATTAAAAATGCAATAGATGATGACATGGTGACAGAGCGTTATTTCTATCTTGATGGACCTGGCGGATCAGGAAAAACCTATCTATATAATTTATTAATGAGTTCGGTACGAGCACAAGGTCAAATAGCAATGGCGTTTGCCACTACTGGAATTGCTGCACTTTTGTTAGAAGGTGGAAGAACTGTACATAGTGGCTTTAAACTGCCAGTGCCTATTTTAGAAACTTTTGTGTCAGATATTCGCATTACATCATTACAAGCAAAGAAATTGAAAAAATGTAAATTAATTATAATAGTTGAGGCCACAATGATGTCATGCTATGCCCTCTAATGTATGGACCGTTTGCTTTGTGAAGTCATGGAGAATACTTTTCCATTTGGTGGAAAGGTAATGTTGTTAGGTGGCGATTTTAGACAAACATTACCTGTCGTTGTACATGGAAATCGAACTGACATTATCGAAACCTGTATAAAGTCAAGCACACTATGGAAACATTTTACCCATCTTCAACTGCAACAAAATGTGAGATCAGAAGGCCAAACTGATTTCAATGATTGGCTTATTAAAATTGGAGAAGGCAGAACAGAAAAAATACCACATTTACCTGACGACACTGTAGAGATCCCACCTCATGTGATTTGTCACCAAGATATTATATCGGCTATATTTGAAGGTAGCATAAATAACCAGGAATATTCAGAGCTTGCCAACCAAGTCATACTAACGTGTAAAAAAAAGGATGCATTAATCTTCAATAATGAAATCTTTAAAAAAATTAATGCACCACAAAGAAATTATCACAGTGCTGATTCTGTACTTGCTGATGACAATGAAAGTCAGGCTAACTTTTCTACTGAATTCATAAACTCACTAACTCCTTCTGGAATGCCACCACATATTTTGCAGCTAAAGAAAGGTGCAATTATCATGTTACTGCGAAATATGAACCCCAAAAAAGGCCTATGCAATGGGACAAGATTAATTGTTCAACAATTAAACAACCATTTTATAGATGCTAAAATTTTAACTGGTACCCATAAAGGAGAGAGAGTTTTTATACCAAGAATAGATTTAGCACCAAGTGAAAATAGTCTCCCTTTTATACTTCAAAGAAGACAATTTCCCATTATTATGGCATTTGCCATGACCATTAATAAATCACAAGGACAATTGTTCAAATCTGTGGGTATTTTCTTGGAAGAACCAGTATTTGCACATGGTCAATTTTACGTTGCGTTATCACGGTGCAAAAATCCACAGGCTATTAAAGTTTACATTGAAAAGAATGAAAGTCAAGGTGATTTATTAGAAGATGGACGTATTTTTACTAAAAACATTGTCTACATGAAGTACTATAACTTTTCATTATAAACAAATAAAACACATGCAAAACAAATTTAAAAGCATTGAAAAATGCAAAATAATAAACAATTCAGTCATAATTAATGGAAGTACTGTTTATGGATGATTCGCCTCACAAAACACTTGCCTTGCATTATTTTTACAAATTATGTTAAAATGTTCATTAACTATGTTACTGTTTCTAATGTTACAAGTTTAAAAACAATATTTTCAAGGTCATTACTTAGAATGATAAGAAAGTTCAAGTTTAAAAAAATATTATTTCAAGTTCTTTACTTCAACATATTACAAAGTTCATGTTAAGAGCTCAACCACGTTTTTAGTCACAATTTAAATATTGTCTGTTATGTTAAGATTACTCCCTGTATTATGTTTATCGACAGTTCATGTGGTCAGGAAAGAATTCATTTAATTGGGTACGTTTTAAGGAGAGTTTTTACTGTTTGCCTTCCTCTGCATTCAATGTATATTGAAGTTAACAATTATTCAGATAAAAATTACATGTTAAAAAGCATTGCCTCAAGTTTACAATACTGAATAGTTTAAAGTTCAACTGTTGTTACATTCAAATGTTAATACTTTTAATACAAAACTATGTTAATATATTAATTCACTATGTTACTGTTTATAATGTTCCAAGTTGCACAGATAAGAAAGTTCAAGTTTAAAAAAATATTATGTCAAGTTTTTTACTTAAATATATTACAGAGTTCATGTTAAACTTGGCAACGTTACAAGGAGGGTTTTTACTGTTTGTCTTCCTCTGGATTAAATGTATATTGAAGTCAACAATTCTTCAGATAGAAATTGCATGTTAAAAAACCATTACCTCAAGTTTACAATACTGATTAGTTTAAAGTTCAACTGTTTTTATATTCAACTGTTAATACTTTTAATACAAAATTATGTTAAAAAATGTATTCACTATGTTACTGTTTAAAATGTTCCAAGTTCAAAAAAAAAAAATTTCAGTAACAAAGTTACACAGATAATAAAGTACAAGATTTAAAAAATATATTTTCAAGTTTCTTACTTACATATATTACAAAGTTCATGTAAAATTGTGTACGTTTGTGTAGGGTTTTTACTGTTTGCTTTCCTCTGGATTCAATGTATATTGAAGTTAACAATTCTTCAGATACAAATTGCATGTTAAAAAAACATTACCTCAAGTTTACAATACTGATTAATTTAAAGCTCAACTGTTCTTACATTCAAATGTTAATACTTTGAATACAAAATGCTTTAAGACTTATTGTTCACCAAGAGAACATTTTACAAAACTAAACATGTTTAATATCACAATATTTACAAGTGTCAAATATGTATATTAATAACTGAACAACTTTCCAAACATACACATCTCATTGCCGTCATTTTTTGATGGGCAAGTCGCTTGTATATATATATATATATTGCATAATGTTTCCTTCTATTTCAAAGTGTTTAATTGTTTTCAAAAGGTGACTTTTGAAAAAATGTATACAAGCTGTTGCATCTAATGAGCCGTAGTACCTATACCCCTTCTTCTGTAATATGTCAATGACTAATATTGACAGAAATATCCGTCACCTAAACAAAATCTATTTGATCACGGTGGGCTAGTTTAGATCTTGTTATGTAAAATGTATTCACTACATTTTGGTTAGGATTTAATAGTAGGCTGTGTCTAAAGTATGTTTGTTCAGTTAATTAATCTAAGATCTCCTTTATAAGCACAGCAAGAGTGGGGTTATAATAATTGTTTATGAGTGATTTAACTATGTCAATGGTACAAGCCATTGGTAAATGATTTGGTACTTGTTAACTCAATTAATTTGGAAGAGTAGGCTTTAATAGTCTACACAGGTCCTATATATATGGTGGTGCTTCAGTACAAATGATCCGATATAAAAAAAAAACACTATGTTTTCTCAAATTTTGGATTTGACAGTCAGAAAATCAACTAAGTTAAAATATGATTGAATGTCACTATCTATTCCCAATTAATTTGACAAAAATCCTCCGTAGCGCTATACATAAGTTAAGTTACAGGCAATGACAAGTTAAAGATTCATACATTGCAAAGAGTGGGTGGCCCTGTCTTTGAGCTTGGAATCCAGTGTCCATAGCGCTTTCCCTAAAGCACTGCGCAGGATTGAAACTCACAGACTTACAATCTAAAGGTTAAAGTTTTATGTGGTACAGTAGGGAGAGAGTAGTGCTGAGCATGTTAGGGAGGAAGGTTATAGGCTTCTTTAAAGAGGTGCGTTTTTATTGATGTTTTGAAGGATTTAAGGCAGGAGGATAGTCTGGTGAAGTGAGGCAGGGAGTTCCAGAGAATAGGGGCAGCGCGAGAAAAGTCCTGGAGGTGGGAGTGAGAGGAGGTTACAAGAGTGGTAGAAAGAAGAAGGTCATTAGCAGAACGAAGAGGGCATGTGGGGGAGTATTTGGAGATGAGAGCAGAGATGTATGGGGGTGGGCTGTTGTTGAGGGCTTTATAAGTTAGGGTCAAGATTTTAAACTTTATTCTGGAGGCTAAGGGAAGCCAGTGAAGTAATTGACAAAGAGGAGCTGCCGACACTGAACGATGTGTACTGAAGATGAGTCTGGCGGAGGCATTTATTATGGATTGAAGTGGGGAGAGGCGAGTGATGGGCAGGCCAACAAGGAGCAAGTTGCAATAGTCAAGACGAGAAATAATGAGAGAGTGTATTAGAATCTTAGTAGTGTCTTGTGTAAGGTAATGGCGTATTTTGGATATGTTTTTTAGATGGAAAAGACAGGATTTGGTTAGAGACTGTATGTGTGGGATGAAACAGAGGGCAGTGTCCAGTAGAACCCCGAGACAACGGGCTTGGGAGGTGGGAGTGATGATGGCGTTGTTGACAGAGAGAGAGATGTGAGGAATTGAAGCTGTAGTAGAGGGTGGGAAGATTAGGAGTTCAGTCTTAGACATGTTGAGTTTCAGATGGTGGGCGGACATCCAAGAGGATATACTAGCGAGGCAGTCAGAGACGTGTGCTAGAAGAGAGGGGGATAGATCTGGTGCTGAGAGATAGATTTGGGTGTCATCTGCATAGAGATGGTAATCCAAAAGAGTTTATCAGGGTGCCGAGTGTGGATGTGTAGATGGAGAAGAGGAGGGGGCCTAGGACTGATCCTTGGGGTACACCAATAGACAGGTGGTAAGAAGAAGAAGATGTGCCGGAGAAGGAGACGCTAAATGATCGTTCTTGGAGGTATGATGAGAACCACAAGAGAGCAGTGTCTCGAATGCCGAGGGAGGAGAGAGTGTGGAGTAGAATTGAATGGTCAACTGTGTCGAAGGCGGCAGAGAGATCCAGGAGAAGCAAAATAGAAAAGTGGCCTTTAGACTTGGCGGTGAGCAGGTCATTGGTGAATTTTATGAGGGCTGTCTCAGTGGAGTGTT
The DNA here is from genome assembly GCA_027410445.1 of Discoglossus pictus. Classification (NCBI taxonomy): domain Eukaryota; kingdom Metazoa; phylum Chordata; class Amphibia; order Anura; family Alytidae; genus Discoglossus; species Discoglossus pictus. The sequence continues at coordinate 151,718,309 of CM050163.1, read as the reverse complement.
GAGGCCGAAAGCCAGATTGGAAAGTGTCCAGGAGAGAGTTAGAGGAGATGAAACTGGTAAGGCGGTTATAGACGAGCCGCTCCAGCAGTTTGAAAGCCAGGGGGAGTAGAGAGATAGGGCGATAGTTAGATGCAACGTCAGAATCGGATGAGGGTTTCTTGAGAGTGGGTGTAATTATGGCATGTTTTAGAGATGATGGAAATGTGCCAGTGTTAAGGGAAAGGTTGAAGATATGTGTGAGAGCTGGGATTAGTGTAGTAGAGAGGGGAGGGATGAGCTGAGATGGAATAGGATCTGAAGGACAGGTGGTGAGGTGAGAGGATGATATTAGGATGGAGACTTCATCTTCTGTTGCAGGGGTAAAGAAGTCCAGAGTGGCTGTGGGAATGGAGGGGGGGGGGGTAGATTGGTTGAGTTAGTTGAGAGAGTGAAGTGTGTGAGCCACGGTGAGAGGAGAGTTCATTGTGGATAGATTGAGTTTTATGAGTAAAATGGTTGGCAAAGTCTTCAGCCGTGAGACAGGAAGGGATGGGGGGAGGTGGTGGGCGGAGGAGATTATTGAAAGTGGCAAAAAGATGTTTTGGGTTAGAGGACAGAGTTGATATTAGTGATGTAAAGTACTGCTGTTTGGCCAGGTTGAGGGCAGAGGAGTAGGAACGTAGCATAAACTTGTAGTGAAGGAAATCTGCTGCGGAGCGTGATTTCCTCCATAGCCGTTCAGCAGTGCGGGAGCACTTCTGAATGTAACGTGTGTGTGTGGTGTGCCATGGTTGTGGATGAGATTGAGGGCGTCTGCGTGTAGTTATGGGGGCAAGGGTGTCAAGGGTGGAAGAGAGAGTAGAGTTGTAGAGTGAGGTGGCAGTGTCAGGGCAGTTGAGGTTGGTGATGGTGCTGAGAAGAGGTTGGAGCACAGTGGAGAGTTGGGTAGGGTCGAGTTCTAGCAGGTTTCTGTGGGTTATTGTGGCAGGGGTTAAAGAAGAGTGATGGGAGGAAGATGTGTTGAGGTTGAATGTAAGGAGGTGATGGTCAGATAGAGGGAGAGGGTGGATGACTAGGTTGGAGGTATGGGTAATATTGGTAAAAATAAGGTCAAGAGAGTGTCCAGCATGGTGAGTTGAAGAATCTGTAAGTTGTGAGAGGCCGAGAGAAGGGGTGAGTGCAAGTAGTTTGGCGGCTGCTGAGGAGGTGGGGGTGTCAATGGCAATGTTGAAGTCGCCAAGTATCAGTGTGGGAATATTGGAGGAAAGAAAGTGTGGAAGCCAGCGGAAAAGTTATCGAGAAATTGAGACGGAGTACCTGGGGGGCGATAGATTACAGCAACACGTAGAGAGATAGGAGAGAAGAGGCGGATAGTATGAGCTTCAAAAGACGAAAATTGGAGGGATGGGACAGGGGGTATGAGGTGGAACGTACAGCGAGAAGAAAGTAATACGCCCACACCACCACCTTGTTTGTTCCCAGGTCTAGGTGTGTGACTGAGGTGAAAACCCCCATGCGAGAGTGCTGCAGGGGAGGCAGTATCAGAAGAGGAGAGCCAGGATTTAGTAAGAGCCAGTAGATTGAGGGAGTTGGTAGTAAAAAGGTTGTGAGTGAAAGTGAGTTTATTACAGATAGATTGTGCGTTCCAGAGAGCACAGGAGAAAGGAAGAGTGGAGGGTTTGTGATAAGTGATGGGTATCAAATTCTGTGTTTATCTGGTGTTTTCTGCCCTTGGAGTAGAGCGTGGCTGAAAGCAGGTAGAAATGAGGGAGGGACCTGGGTTAGGGGATATGTCTCCAGCAGCTAGCAGAAGGAGGAGTGAAAGTGAGAGAATGTGGGAGTGGGACTTACAGTGATGTTTCTGCTTATGAGTGTTGGGGAGGGGATGAGATTGTGATTGGAGGAGAGAGAATAGCTTGTGGGAGCAGAGAAGAGGAGAGGAAAGCAAGGAGGGTGAGATGGTTATAGTATTGGGGGTGTGATATGGCTAGGCTGCAAATGATAGTCTGAGAGAGAGGCAGTAGAAGATGAGAAGGAGAAAAAAGTGAGAGAGCATTTCAACACAGTGTGTAGGTGTAGGGAGTAGATGAGATAAAGGTGTGAGAGTAAAAGAAAAATTGCTAGTGACCGAGATGGGAGAGTATATATATATTTTTTTATTTTTATTAAATTAGTTGAATAATTTGAAGCAGATGATGCTGAGTGAGCAGGTGTAGGTCAGATGAGTATCTATACATTGAGACAACAAAGGGTGGGTGGGAGTGGGGCAGGGAGGGAGGGCAGAGAAAGCAGTGTTTGTAAGAAGCCAGGTGAGAGTTTAGAGATGGATCCTGGAGGCTGGAACAGAGGAGAGATTGTGAGATATAGTTTGGGGCTAGCCCAGTATTTATGCATTTAAAAGGAGCATTTGTTGCAGACAGATATGAAGGTGTGAAGGGGGCGGGGAGATTGTGGTGTGGAAATACAGTGTGAAAGCTTACAATTTAACAAAGTAGTAATAAAGTTACTATGTGAACAAAAATCATATCAGATATGGATATGATCAAAATATACATTTACATGAGTATTAATTCAGAACTTAAGGCAAAATAGTTTGATGAGTTATCAATCAATCTTTAAAATTTCACTTTTAGGTTAAATTAAAAGTAAAAATGTAAAATGTCTTTTATTTATAGATATTTAAAATAATTCCGCTATTAAAACCAACATTGGTATTAGAGGACAATAACTATAAATGCCTAGAGGTAGGGTGATCAAATCAATCTATGATCCCTGAGGGGATACCTCCTGTCTGAAAGGATTAACACTGGTTAAAGCCCCAAACTATCTATAATCCTAGAATAATGCATGCATTCAAAGATATTATTTACGGAGCTAAAAACTGCCTAAGTATTATTGTGCACATAAAAAATCAGGTTGTAGTGTGAACTGTGTAATAACACATAGGTGCTTTTAATTATTAAGATATAGTTATGAAAATAACACAGGATAGCCCAAGAGTGCATATTAATCAATCATATATTATAATTGTAAAACTGCGATTCGTCGTCATGCTCCCTTAGCCGGGGGGGGGGGGGGGGGCGGAGATACACAGGGGAGGGGGAAAGAGACACATGGGAGGGAGAGGTGGGGAAGAGACACAGGAGGGAAAGAGACACAGGGGGGGAGGGAAGGGGAAGAGACAGGGAAGTGAGAGAAGTTGGAAGAGACATATGGGAGGGAGAGGAAGGAGGAAGAGTCACAGGGGAGGGAAATGGGGAAGAGACACAAGTGAGGGTGGAACAGACAGATGGGGATAGGGTGAAAGAGACACAGGGGAGGGGGAACAGACACAGGGTAGGGAGAGGGGGAAAGAGTCACAGGGGAGAGAGAAAGAGACAGGGCAGGGTGAAGGAGACACAGGAGGGAAAGAGACACAGGGGAGGGGGTTAGAGAAACGGGAGGGAGAGGGGTAAAAACACAGAGGGGAGGAGACACAAGAGAGGGAGAGGAGGGGGAAAGGAGACACAAGGGAGAGGGGGAAATGAGGCACAAGGGAATAAGTAGACAGGGGGAGAGACTGTGATGGGTGCCAAAGGCGCTCATTGCAAAGCCTGCGATGAGTGCCAAAGATGCTCATTCCAAGGCCAGTAAAATAGACAGTGGGAGAAGTGGGGGAAAGCTAGCGATGAGACATGGGGGGGTAGGGGGGAAAGAGACACGGGGGATAGGGGGGAAAGAGACATGGGGAGAGGGGTGAAAGAGACACAGGAGAAAGAGACACAGAGGAGGTGAAAAGAGACACAAGGGAGGGAGAGGTGGGAAAGAGACACAGGAGGGAAAGAGACACAGAGGAGGGAGAGGGGAGAAAAGACACAGGAGGGAGAGGGGGTAAAAACACAGGGGGGAGGAGACACAAGAGAGGAAGAGGAAGGGGAAAGGAGACACAAGGGAGAGGAGGTGGAAATGAGACACAAGGGAGGAAGTAGACAGAGGGAGAGACTCGCAATGAGCAACAAAAGTGCTCAATGCGGGCCTGTGATGAGAGCCAATGGCGCTCATGGCGAGGCCAGTAAAGTAGACATGGGAGAGGTGGGGGGGGAACATGCAAAGAAACACAGGGAAGTGGGGGGAAAGAGACACAGGGGGCAGATTTGGGGAAAGAGACACAGGGGGAAAGAGACACAGAGGGGGAGAGGAGGGAAAGCGACACAGGGGGCAGAGTTGGGGAAAGAGACACAGGGGGAAGAGACACAGCGGAGAGGGGGAAAGAGACACAGGGGGAAAGAGACACAGGGGGCAGAGTTGGGGAAAGAGACACAGGGGGGAAAAGACACAGGGGAGAGGGGGGAAAGAGACACGGGGGGAGACACAGGGGAGGTAGAAAGAGACACAGGGGAGGGAGAGGTGGGGAAGAGACACAGGAGGGAAAGAGACACAGAGGAGGGAGAGGAGGGGTAAGGGACATATGGGACGGAGAGGAGGGGCGAAGAGACATAGGGGAGCGAGAGGAGGGGGAAGAGACATAGGGGAGGTTGAGGAGGGGGAAGAGACACAGGGGAAGGAAATGGGTGGAAGAGACACAGGGGGGAAGAGAGGGGAAAGATATACAGGTGGGAGAGTGGGAAACAGACACAGGTGAAAGAGTCACAGGAGGATAAGACACAAGGGAGGTGGAAAGAGACACAGGGAGGGTGAGGTAGAGAAGAGACACAGGAGGGAAGAGACACAGGGGAGGAAGAGGAGGGGCAGATAGACACAAGGGAGAGAGAGGAGGGGGAAATACACAGGGGAGGGAAATGGGGGGAAGAGACACAAGGGAGCGGGGAACACACATGGGGACAGGGGGAAAGAGACACAAGGGAAGGGCAAAAGAGTTACAGAGGAGGGGAAGAGACACATGATGGAAAGAGACACAGGGGAGGGAGAGGGGGGGGGAGAGACACATGGGTAGTGAGAGGAGGTGGAGGAGACCAGGTAGTGAGAGGAGGGGGAAGAGACACAGGGGAGGGAAATGGGGGGAAGAGACATGAGTGAGGGGGGAACAGACACCGGGGGAGGGGGGACAGGAGGGAGAGAGACACAGGGGAGAGGGAACAGACACAGGGGAGGAAGAGGGGGTAAGAGACATGAGGGAGGGGGGAACTTTGCAAGTTGTCTCAAAAGGGAGAAAAAATAAGATTGCTTCCTGATCCCAGATACTAGCATTCATTTTCCTCCTTGGATCAATACTCCCTCTCTAATTATCCAGGATAACCCTGAAAGCCATTTTTATTTTAAAATATATTCAATCCCTTTTTAAATTTCTCTATCGAGTCTGCTGTTACCACCTCCTTTAGTAGAAAATTCCACAGATTAACCATACTTATTTTAAGGAGGAATCTTTTTACTTCTAACTTCAAAGGATTTCCTTTTGTCAGTTGAAAACCTCTTGATGCAAAAAGTTCACTTGACAAAGCTTTATATTGACCCTGGATCACATATATAGTTGTGAGTGTACGAGTTGTTGCTAACGCTTGCGGTCTCGTGTAGCGAGGGCCGCGCGCGAGGTCCTCAGTTGCTGGCATGGAGCGCCAAACGTCGCAACGCAAACAACATACAAGACACGTTACCACTCATTACGACCTCGTAAAAATTGGCTGCAACTCGCAAACATGAAAAAATTCAAAACACAATAAATACACACAGCACATACATAAAAAGCTTACCTACAGCAACAGGGAGCATCCATGACCTCATAAAAGCAACTTACACCTTCATTTAACTTAAAATAAAAGAGTTTAGACACAAAAAAATTCTCTAAGCGAGAGAAAAAATGGCCGCCGAACAAAACGAAAACGAGGCTACAGCACTCTAAACACGCAAAACACCACAAGAAACTCGCAAAACACCACAAAACACCTACGGATATTCCGCTAAGACGCATACCACACATTACCCACCCTTTTAAGATAATGCGGAAGTACACAACTATGCTAACGGTTACGTAAAGTATATTCATTTATTAATGTATTATATATTTCATTATTATACAGCAAACAGCATTAGCTACCTTACAATTTCATTGCCTTCATTTTTTGACGGACAATTCTCTAGTATATTTATATAAGGTAATCATATCCACTCTTAGATGCTTCTTTTCTAGAGAAAATACATTTTATTTTGTTAGACTTTCTTCATAACTTAGCCCCTCCATAACCCTTCTTAGTTTTGTTGCCCTTCTCTGTACTTTTTCCACTTCTAAAATGTCCTTTTTATGAAGTGTTGCCCAAAATTGTACTCCACAATTGTTGCAGTGTCACAACCACTGGTACCTCCTTTGTATATACTGAAGAAAATAACTTATTTAACTCATCTACTTTTTCCTGGTCACTAATTATCAGACGGCCTGTGTCACATTGTAATGTTCCTATAGCGTCCTTCCTGGCTTTTTTCCCATTGATATATTTATAACAAATATTTCAGGGTTAGTCGTACTCTCATTTGCAACTAACTTTTTATTTTCAAATGGAGCCAGTGTATTAGCCCTGTTGCAAGCCTTGTTGATTTCCTTAACCCACGTAAAGCAGTCTCTGTTCCCTTTTTTTTGTATAATTTAAATTCCTGTTTTTCATTATGTGTCTTGATTTTTAAATCATTGTTAAGCCACATTGGATCTAATTTACTCCTTTTACTTTAATTCCCACATGGTATATGGTGATAAATATGCATATTTAGTAGGGATTTAAATGTTGGCAATTTATGTTCACTATTTTTACCTGTCAGTTCTTTGCCCCAGTCTATACTTTCCATTGATGCCTTTAGACCATTAAAATCTTCCCCTTTAAAATTAAGAGTTTTGTTGGCCGTTTACAGTTTTGTTTGTTTAATTCAATCTCAAACGAGACTGTGTTGTGATCACTGTTTCCCAAAGATTGCCATATTTCAACATTTGATACCGTATCAATATTATTTGTGATAACTAAATCCAGTATAGCCTCATTTCTAGTAGGTTATTGTATAACCTGGGCCAGATAATGATCCCTGAGTGTACTCAAGAATGTTCTACCATTAGCTGAACTGCTGGTCTCATTCAACCAAATGTTTTTCAGGGTAGTTCAAATCTCCCATTAAGAAGACTTGCCCATACTTAGCAGCATTTCCAATTGATAACAATAATTGCAGTTCCTCACTTTCAGTTATACTTGGGGGTTTATAGCATACACCTATCATATACCATATACACTGTATCATATATGTAGGAAGGCTAATACTTTGTTAGGTTGGATGCTACTAAAGAGACCCATTAATCATTTAAAACACAACTTTTAATAAAACATTCTATAAAATGCAAAACAAGAAAAACAACAGTAGTTTAAAACATAAAATCATAACAGAACTCCTACCAGTCAATCTGTTGAGTAAGTATGTTGGAGATTCAACACATACACCGTCAGAATTCAGTTCAAAACTACAACTATAATATTAGATATATTCCCACTCTCTCAATTATGCTATGTAAAGAGGTTTATTTGTCTCCTATGGATTTCAGTTTAAGATCATACATACAGATGTGATCACTGGACCATAAAGTAGGCTGAGCACCATAGAATTGATGCCTTTGCATTGCGGTTTTGGCAAAAAACTGCTTAGAGTCCCTTGGACTGTGAGAAGATCCAATAAATCAGTACTTCAGGAAATCAAGACAAATTTTTCACTGGAAGCTATAATCATAATCCTGAAGCTCAAATATTTTGGCCATATCAGGATAACACAGGACTCCCTAGAAAAGACTCTAATTCTGGGAAAGATTGTAGTCTCACGAAGTTGGCGTCTACCATGGCGGTGATGTATAGTTTAGATCATTGAATCAATTAACATGTTCTTAATCGAGCTCAGAGAGGCAGGTACTGACAGATGTACCTGGCGTGCTGCGGTCCATAGGGACACGCAAGTCGGACATGACTGAATGACTAAACAACAGCAACAATCATCTTCAAAGGAAAAGCAGATACATAGCAATTATCTTTCAATACCAATTTTCCTATATTTCCAGATAATTGTTATTGGAACATATATTATTATTTTTCACATCAAAAGTTGATTATTGGTCACAATGAAGCAGAATGTTAGTTTATTTTTTGTTCACTTAATCATCTCTTGGAGATATCATTATTACATTGTTTATTAATAAAAAATAAAGGTTCACTAAAATGTAAGTATCATCAGTGCATACTTGTTTTAGCATAGAATAATGGGTATATAAAAGCTACTTACTCAGAACTCTATCAAAAAAAGACTTCTACTGTTCTCTCATTACAATATAGCTGACATTTATGTAATTCATAACATGAAGCTCAGCAGTTCAGATATGTAACATAGTAGTTGAGCATTTACTGATACAAAGTATGTCTCACAACTAGAGATTTCACAAATAGTTCGCCTGCGGACTGTTCCCAGCGAACATAGCATCTTCGCGTTCGCGGCGAACTGCGAACATATGCGATGTTCGATCCGCCCCCTATACTTTATCATTGAGCAAACTTTGACCCTGCACCTCACAGTCAGCATCATACCCTGCCTTCCAGACCCTTCTACCTCATGGACAGCAGCCATTTTGGAATCATAACTAACTTGCAGTCTTACTGAGAGGAGGGAGAGTGTAGGTGATGCTAAATGAATAGGGAAATCAATAGCTAGGAAAGTTTATTCAGTGTCCAGTGCAGTGCTAAAGGACTCATCAGATCTCTGCTGTAAAAACAGCACCCCAAAAAGCCCTTTTTAGGGCTATAACATCATTTTTTTTTCTGTCTAATCTAACTTCATTTGCCTTGTCTCCCTGCTAGACCCTGCTAGCAAGTGTGTGTGTCAGGCTCACAACTTATACTGTGTGTGCATAGTGCAACCAATACAATCTTGTTTACTAGTTGTCTACTTTTAAAAAACCAAAACTTTTATTTTGTTAAATCTTAGTTCATTTGCCTGACCGCCAATCTAAGTTCATTTGCCTGACCGCTAGCCAGTGTGTGTGTCAGGCTTTACAAGTATTGTGCCAAGTTCAACCAATCCAATCCAGTGGTGTATCAGCAGTCTACATTTAAAAAAAACAACACTTTTTTCTGTGTAATCTAATTTTATTTGCCTGCCTGCCAGCGTGTGTGTCTTAGGCTCACATCGTATACTGTGCCCACTTGCCCAGTCAGTGCCACCACTCATATCTGGTGTAACAGTCCGTAGTGCACATTTAAATAAATAATACAATTTTGACTGTAATACATTGAATAGCAGTTACTTGTCTGCAAGTGTCTGTGTCAGGCCTACAGCGTCTACTCTGCCAACTTCTGCAAGTGCACAGTGCCACACATATCTGTTGTCACAGTAGCTTGCATGCATAGTACCGATCTGTCAAAACCTGTAATGATGAATGAGGTCTAGAGTAGCCTGGTTCCCTTATCCTCTACAGGTTGAGACCTAATGTTTGGGTGACTCCAGACCAACACATGAGTACAAGCAGCACACAAACTCAAAGCCGCCATCCTCCTCCTGGTCCAGCATCATCAGCCACATCAACCACTGCTGTCCTCCTTGCCCCCTCTCAATCATCCGCCACTCCGTCTCTTGCCTTGAGCAGTTCCTGCTCATCTGCCCATAGTCAGGTGCCTGTAAAGGACATGTTTGAGCGTAAGAAGCTAATGTCACAAAGTGATACGACCAACCAAGCATCTTTTTCCATCTCCTGGTTCTAAAAATCCAGGCCTTATACACGCCCCCTGATATGTGACGTAACATGTATTAAACTGATAAGAGTAGTACTTACAAACACGCCACTCCTATCTGGTGGCACCTTTGATTGCACGCGCCGTGCCCCAAAATTGAACTGATATGACAAACCAAGCATCTTTTTCCATCTCCCGGTTTTAAAAATCCAAGCCTTATACACGCCCCCTGATAGGTGACGTAACAAGTATTAAACTGATAAGAGTAGTAGTTACAAACAAGCCACTCCTATCTGGTGGCACCTTTGATTGCACGTGCCGTGCCCCAAAATTGAAGTGATACGACCAACCAAGCATCTTTTTCCATCTCCCGGTTCTAAAAATCCAGGCCTTATACACGCCCCCTGATAGGTGCTGTAACAGGTATTAAACTTATAAGAGTAGTACTTACAAACACGCCACTCCTATCTGGTGGCACCTTTGATTGCACGCGCCGTGCCCCAAAATTGAAGTGATATGACCAACCAAGCATCTTTTTCCATCTCCTGGTTTTAAAAATCCAAGCCTTATACACGCCCCCTGATAGGTGACGTAACAAGTATTAAACTGATAAGAGTAGTACTTACAAACACGCCACTCCTATCAGGTGGCACCTTTGATTGCACATGCCGTGCCCCAAAATTGAAGTGATACGACCAACAAAGCATATTTTTCCAACTCCTGGTTCTAAAAATCCAGGCCTTATACACGCCCCCTGATAGGAGACGTAACAAGTATTAAACTGATAAGAGTAGTACTTACAAACACACCACTCCTATCTGGTGGCACCTTTGATTGCATGTGCCGTGCCCCAAAATTGAAGTGATACGACCAACCAAGCATCTTTTTCCATCTCCCGGTTCTAAAAATCCAGGCCTTATACACGCCCCCTGATAGGTGCTGTAACAGGTATTAAACTTATAAGAGTAGTACTTACAAACACGCCACTCCTATCTGGTGGCACCTTTGATTGCACGCGCCGTGCCCCAAAATTGAAGTGATATGACCAACCAAGCATCTTTTTCCATCTCCTGGTTTTAAAAATCCAAGCCTTATACACGCCCCCTGATAGGTGACGTAACAAGTATTAAACTGATAAGAGTAGTACTTACAAACACGCCACTCCTATCTGGTGGCACCTTTGATTGCACATGCCGTGCCCCAAAATTGAAGTGATACGACCAACAAAGCATATTTTTCCAACTCCTGGTTCTAAAAATCCAGGCCTTATACACGCCCCCTGATAGGTGACGTAACAAGTATTAAACTGATAAGAGTAGTACTTACAAACACACCACTCCTATCTGGTGGCACCTTTGATTGCACGTGCTGTGCCCCAAAATTGAAGTGATACGACCAACCAAGCATCTTTTTCCATCTCCCGGTTCTAAAAATCCAGGCCTTATACACGCCCCCTGATAGGTACTGTAACAGGTATTAAACTTATAAAAGTAGTACTTACAAACACGCCACTCCTATCTGGTGGCACCTTTGATTGCACGCGCCGTGCCCCAAAATTGAAGTGATATGACCAACCAAGCATCTTTTTCCATCTCCTGGTTTTAAAAATCCAAGCCTTATACACGCTCCCTGATAGGTGACGTAACAAGTATTAAACTGATAAGAGTAGTACTTACAAACACGCCACTCCTATCTGGTGGCACCTTTGATTGCACATGCCGTGCCCCAAAATTGAAGTGATACGACCAACAAAGCATATTTTTCCAACTCCTGGTTCTAAAAATCCAGGCCTTATACACGCCCCCTGATAGGTGACGTAACAAGTATTAAACTGATAAGAGTAGTACTTACAAACACACCACTCCTATCTGGTGGCACCTTTGATTGCACGTGCCGTGCCCCAAATTTGAAGTGATACGACCAACCAAGTATCTTTTTCCATCTCCCGGTTCCAAAAATCCCGGCCTTATACACGCCCCCTGACAGGTGCTGTAACAGGTATTAAACTCATAAGAGTAGTACTACTTAACACACCTTATAATAATGCAGAGAGAGGCAACGCAGTGAGAGGAGTCTGAAGAAGAGGAGTCAGAGGAGGAAGGTTGCTTTGAGGAGGTGTAAGACCAAACACAGCAGGCGTCCCAGGGGGCTTGTTGTCACCTTTCGGGGACCCTTGGTGGCTGGGTGGAGGAAGAGACCTTCAATGACATCAGTGAGGACAAGGAACGGGACATGGCTAGCTTGGTATCCAACCTTGTGCAAATGGGGAGTTTGCGGTTGTGCAAATGGACTGTTTGCGGTTTTTGCGGTGCGTTAAACAGGGAGTTTGGTCTGTCACTGTGAAGCAGGCCTAACCCTTACACTACCTGATCGATACAACATCATACCTGATGTTTTAAAGCACGTTATTCCAAACAATTTAGGAACGTTAGGTAATTTATGCCCTTTATGGCTTAAAACCAGACTCTGCATTAACTATGTAATTTTCTGTGGGAGTGTTGCCATGGATCCCCCTCCGGCATGCCACAGTCCAGGTGTTAGTCCCGTTGAAACAACTTTCGCATCACTATTGTGGCCAGAAAGAGTCCCTGTGGGTTTTAAAATCCGCCTGCTTTCGCGGTTCGCAAACCGAAAATTTTATGTTCGCGACATCACTACTCACAACACAGATGTAGCTGAGATGGGTTCATACCAGGGATTATTTTAATTCTTTATTGAGCAAGTCATTTTTAGTTCTGACACAATGTATCAGAGGATCAATAACTTAAGTGTGTGTTATAAAGATATGGGGCCCTATTCAGTTGAGCTTTTGCATGTTACTAGAGCCTGTAAGTGAGGCCGCAATTTAATTTGCTATTAAATTGGTGTCTTTTTGCGGGCTCCAAACAGGGTTACGAGTTATGGCCTTTAAAACTTTGTGATGGTTAAACCTGTAATTTATAATGTCCCAAATCCTTTGATCTTTCACTTTCACAAGAATTAAGTTGGCTAAAATCACTAATCGCTATTCAATTGCTCTAAATACCCAAGCCCGCAAATGTTTTCACACTTGTAAAGGGAAAATTAAGGAAAGGACTTGCAAGGGGGTTAAACATCTATTCGTAGCACTGTAACTGCAAATAAAAAAACAATACAGCATTGTAAATAACGGGGAAAGTGATGATAGACATTAGAATTAATTGCACAACCATCTCAAGCTAGCAAATGGTCAGTATATAAGATTTATTTTTCTGTTTTATTTTGGGGTTAAATCGATCTTTGGTATCAATGAGTTAATATATATCAGGCCAACCACATGGACTAGAACAGTATTGGCATTGATTTTCATAATTCTGTATTTTGCATTTTTGCAAGTCTGATTGCATATCAGACCTCCAAATCTAATTGATTTACATGTAACCTCCATGTTTTACTGCCTTAATAATGACGCTCTCATTTTCTATTGACTGATTTGAAATGGGAGGTTACAGGCTTGCTTAATTGCTCATGTTCCCACTTTGAACTGCTACAAACCAGTGCATGGTTTACGGAGTCTGCTTTGGGCCAGTAACTTGCGGGCTTGAGCAATTGAATAGCTCCAGAATCGGAGACAAACGGGAACCTGCAACACACCCGCAGACATATGGTCTACATTGCACAAGTTGCAGGCTTTTGTATTGAGCTCATGATCTTTTCTTAGTGCCTAGTGTAATACATAATTACTTCCTCATGGCACAGATATAAGACTGCTACCTTAACATCCACTTCAGCAGTAACTTCTCTAGGAATGCTGACACATGCATATATCTTCTAGATATGTTACATTCCTTTTTTTAGGAGTATACACACACTTCATTAGGAGCAGACTTCACCACCGAGCAGGATTACATAACTGAGATCACCTAACTGAATCCCAACTGTCAGTTACAGATTGCATCACTACATTCTAAACAAGTTAACTGTTCATGAAGCAAACATACAACATACAGATTCTAACATCATAAGTCAAACACACAGAGAAGCAACATAACATACAGTAATTAACATACATAAGGTAATCAACTTAACATAACATATTAAAAATGGTTAAGTGGAGCCATTCTGCTTTCCCTTTAACTTTGATGACTGTCTTAGTGGTCAGGAGCATGAGGTGAGTTCCAGACCACCTAGGAAATAACTATACATTATTAAGAGACTTTGCAAGTACACAGTCTCTAGGTTCAATATAATGCACAGGTTTATCAGACAATCTGCCATCTATTTAACAAGCAAATGGATTAGTGCAGTGACTTAGGGCCATATTAAATTCCAATCTCGTAAGTCCAACGTGTAGCACTTAAGGGCTGCATGCTTCAAACTTGGCCTATAAAATTAGAAAGGGCTGCGAGGTACGAGCGAGAGATGCTAACTCGTAAACCAGTTCTCGGCTGCCAGAGCTGCGTGCTCATCAGATCAAAGGATTTACTATGTGAAGTTCAACATTGCTCAGCTCGTAGCCTATTCACGGCCGTCCTGCGTGTTAACACGCAAAGTCCACTGTGAGCAACTTTACAGGGCAAATTTAATACCTGTAACAATCAATACCCGTTTCCAATCAATTGCTACATATTCACTTACGGTACTTTCTTCACTATCTATGTTGGGAAGTCTGTACCTATGTCACTGTTAAAGACATGATTTCTGCCACTATGATCTAGACTGCTGTGCTATCATATTCCTTTCTGCAGGGGAAGGTTTCCGCCCATTTGGAAAACATATCCACTATCACTAGAAAGTATAAGTACTCAAGGCAGCAGGACGTGTGTGCAAAATCTATTTGTAGATTTTGAAAGGCATACATTGCAGGTGGTAAGTAACTGTGCTAAGTTTTATGAGCAGGTTGTTTGTACACATATAGAGCATGATTCCCAAACATTTGTGACTGCTACAGAAATATCTAGGGCAAACATGGATTTCTGTATGTCATATAAAAACCCCTGCTCCAACATGTGACACTTCATAAGCACAGAATATGGTGATAAAAGGAGGTGGCTCAAAGGCAACCACCAGGTTGGTGCCACACATTTGTGTCAGGGTTCTGTATACAACCCTGATCAGAGGGTGTATTAGTAGGAGAGATAACAGGCAGTTGTACAAATTATAGAACATGAGTAGTAGTATATGACATGAATTGCATAGCACATGTGTCTAAATGAAGGCCCTGTTATATTCTGGTGATAGTGTGCATGTACCTGAGGTCAGAACATAACCTAGGTAAGTGCATAACCTAGGTAAGTGACTGACTCTTTTAAATACTGCAATTTGGAAAGGGAAACAAGGTGAATAAATTAAATTACAGCAACTCTGTGGCAACTCTCGTTTGTAATAAGATAAAGGGCAGTGATAGTTACTGATGGTAAATTGGCCCCATGATAATAATATAAGTATGGAGAAGTAAGTTAATTGTGTGATATTTTACCTGGGCAAATTATTGGTCAGCATTGTATGAATTGACTATTTCAAAAGCTAGAGAGACGGAGAAAGACACATTTAAATCTGACCAAATAATTAGATATTCCCTTTATTGTGGTAATGTTGCTTGAAGTCAATTAGAGAAATAAGGACCAATAACGTCTTAGTTGATTAACATTTAACTTTACTGTAATTAAGTTTCTTTAAAAGTTAGCTACACATGATGATAAAAGTACATTGATAAAAAAATATATATAAATAACAAATTAGCACTCTGTCCCACAGTGTATGTCCAGTATGGGGTAAATTGGTTGAAGGTATCTGTAAGTTGTAGTGCAGAAATACAGATGATTTTTTAGGCCAGAAATGAAATGTTTAAGCAACAATTTTTTTAAATGTATTTATTTATTTTTTTTATTTATATTTTATTTTACTTTAAACATACACAGAAAGAAAAATCCATATAAAAATGCAAAATCAATTACAAACATAAATACAAAAGATTGATTCTTACAAATAGGCAAGATTATGTATCATACAAAGTTTGTTCATTGAGAACATTTTCAGCGTCTTTTTTAAAATTAATTTATACATTTATAAAATCTCTTTTCCTGTCCCTTTCCTCTCCCCTCTCTTCTCTCTTTGTTTCCTTTCCCAACCCCAACATAAGAAACAAATCTAATACATAAGGGGGGGAAAAAAAGGTAATTTTGGCGATGGCACCTCTGGAGCGGGATAAAACATCAGGATTCATTTCACTTACAGTAAGGGTGAACCACTACACATTAAACCTCTTTATCTCTCTAAAAAAAAAATCCCTTTCTCTTTTTTATCTTTCTTTCTCTTTCGTTTCCCAACCCATAACTTTTAATCTAACTATTTTCAGAGCTAAAATAATTGTCCCAAATGTTATATTATGTTTTATTAACTCTGCCATCTTGAAATCTTTCTCTAAAGTTCTGTTCCTTTTAAGTATAATTAAGATCTCATTCCAGGGCGGAGTAATTTGTTGTTTCCAATAACAAGCCAACTTCCATTTTGCACTTGAAAGAACTTGCAAAATGAAAGCTTGTGTTTGGATAATTCAGTCCAGGTGGCATTATATGTAAAATGACCATTTGTGATGATGAAATAACAGTTGTAACTAATATTTGTGATATATTGTGAAAACAATTTGTCCAAAAAGTATGAATACGTGGGCATTCCCACCATGTGTACAAGAGAGAGCCTGGGAGACCACAGTCCCTCCAGCATGAATTTTGAACTAGATTTCCTGAGAATTTACTAATTTTCTCTGAGACGAGATACTATCTATTTAGGATTTTAAACTGGACTTCTCTCAAAGTTGCATTTTTAGCATATTTGTCAGTTGAAAAAGCTTTCTTCCATATTTCTATAGGAAAATCTAGTTTCAACTCTTTTTCCCAAATTCTCATATTTATTGTTTTACCTTTTTGAGATGTTCTATAATAATTTCAAAGCATTTAGATATGAAATGCTTTCTATTGTTTTGGACTAGCAATTTTTCAAAACCAGTTAATACTTTTCGTTTTGGGTAATACAAATTATAATTTTTCATTGCCAATTGTAATCATAAATATTCTAGCCAATCTTTTTTATCAGTATTATACAATTTAACAAAATGATCATATGGTGCAAATTCTGTCTCTAAAAGTTTTTGTAATGTGTCAATACCTTTATAAATCCATTTATTTGAGATTGAAATCTGTAATATTCTCTCTAATTCTTTCATTGGCATAATTAAGCTTGGATACAGCACTAGCTCAAATTTTTTATTCATTTTATACCAAAATGTTATAGCTTTTTTAACGATACAGGAATCCGTGATGTTTTTCTTTTTTGCCGATTCTTCAAGAAAAATCAAGTCTCTTAGTTTACAGTCTTTTAGACTAGCCTCTTCTATTTGTGTCTAGGAATAAGTTGCCATTGGTTCTATCCATTTCACTGTTTGGGAAAGAATTATCGCATCATGGAAAAGTTTAAGGCCTGGGTATGATATACCTTCATTAATAAAGTTTCTCCTTAAAATATCCTTTTCAATTCTTGATTTTCTTCCACTTATAACATGGTTATCTAATAGGGTTTGAAACTTCTTGTTCCAATATAAAGATAGACAAACTGGGATATTTCTTATATAATAGTTAAATCTTGGCAGCCATTTTTATAGCGGCTATTCTACCCAAAAAATAAAGATTTTTATTCTTCCAATCTTGTATAATATTAAAGCATTTTTCATATAGTTTTTTTATAATTGAATGCAATAATCTTCTTAATGTCTTTATCATACACTATTTCCAAGTGTGTAAATTTACCATTAAACCAATTAAAAGGATATTTTAATTTCAGTACTTCTTTAGTCTCCAGTTTTAAATTCATATATAATACTTCCGTTTTTTGTAGGTTAAGCTTATAGTATGAGATAAAACTAAATTAATTTAATATTTCTTGTAGATATTTCAACTAATTTATAGGTCTAGTCAACATCAATACTACATCATCTGCGAATAACACTATTTTCTGTTCCATTTCATTCATTTCAATTTCCTTTTATGTTCTTTGAAGACCTTATTAATTCAGCCATTGGCTCTATTAGTAAAGTAAATAAGACCGGGGATAAAGGACACCCCTGTCTCGTTCCGTTTCTTATAAGGAATCTACACAATCTAAATCTCAAGCTAGCCATCGTTGCCTCGGGGTTTGTATATAAAGCTCCTATGGCTAGACGTCCAAATGCCCCCAAACCAAAATGTATCTAATGTAAGTTTCAGATACTCCCGCCCTATTCTATCAAATGCTTTCTCTGCATCTAAAGAAACAACCAGGGTGGGAGTGTTGTTTCTACCAGCACATTAAATAAGATTAATTAATTTATGTGAATTATCACTTCCATGCCTACCAGGAACTAAACCGTTCTGATCTTTTGCAATTAAGACTTGAATTGTAGTTTTTAACTGGGTAGCTACGATTTTTGAATAGAGTTTTAAGTCTGTTTTTAAAAGGGAAATGGTCTATATTCACTACAATCTAGGTTATCTTGTTTCTTTTTGGGAATTGGAGCAATGGTTGAAAGTAGAAATTCACCTGTAGTATTACCAGTATCTTTTATTTCATTATAAAGATCTTGTAAATGCTCTGCTATAACAGGTTTACATATCTTATAAAAGAGGTTGGTGAGGCCATCAGGGCCCGGCGACGTATATAATTTATGGTCTTTAATGGCCTCTTCAACCTCAACCACTGTAATAGGACTATTAAAATATTCTAATTGGGATTCTGATACACTCAGAAGAGATATTTTATCAAAAAATTCCTGAATTTGTTCTGTTGTTGGTTGTATAAATTATGGGTTTGCTTCTAAATTATATAATTCCTGATAATAATTTGCAAATGTCATAGCGATATCTGTTGGGTTACTGATTCTTTTATCTTTACTATGCAAAGTTTCTATTATTTTCCTAGTTCATTTATTTTTAATTTTATTAGCTAGTACTTTACTGATTTTATTTCCGTAATGATGCAGCCTTTGTTGAATCTTCCATACAGATCTATCTGATATAATTTGATTTATTTTTTTTAATCTGAGCCTGACACTCTTTTATTTTATTTGAAAGAGCTAATTCAGGATTTTGTTTATTTAACATTTGCCATTTAAATAAATCAGTGTACAGCTGTCTTAGAGTGGCTCCTCTTTGTTTCTTTCTTATGCTCTTCCAGGTAATCATAATCCCCCTTATAAAAGCTTTTTGTGCATTCCACATAGTGGATTTATGGTCAACCAATCCTACATTAATTTCAAAAAACCCTTTAACTTCTTCTTTTAATTTTTCTCTTTTATCCTCATCTTCAAATAGAGAATTATCCATTTTCTAACAAGGAATCCTAGGTTTGTCTGTTCCCAGATTAAGTTTGACCAGAACAAAGGCATGGTCTGAAATATCAATTGGGACTATTTTAACTTAAATAACTTTTGAAATCGTCTTACTGTCTGTAAAGACATAGTCAGTTCTTGTATAAGTATGGTGTCTACCTGAAAAGAAGGAATAATTCAATTGATTTGGATATAACACCCTCCATGTATCATAAAGGTTATATTTCAATATACTCTTTACGAATAGTTTATTTTTTCTTTTAGTGTTAGCATCACATTCTGGATGTTTGGAGGAATTCCTGTCCAGTTGACAATTCATTATTATATTAAAATCTCCTCCAATTATAGAAGTCCCTTGTACATATCTATTCCAATAGGCCAATTCATAGTTAATAAATGAATTATGTTTATTATTTGGTGCATAAATGTTTATCAGTGAGATTTTTTTCCTGACCTATTTTTCCATTAGGATCACATATGACAAGTTCTTCATTCAACAATAAATCATTATTGAACAAAATGGACACCCCTCTAGCTTTTTTCTTAAAAGTCTCATTATGTACAGTGTCAAACCCATTAATAGCAAACGTTGGAATATTATTATTTTGCCAGTGTGTTTCTTGTAGTAATAGAATATCTACTTTTTCCCTTTTCACTAAATTACCTAAATGATTTTTTTTAGCCGGATGTTCAAGCCTTGACAATTGAAGGTCATGATGTTAAGAACCATTCGACATTATATAGAATTTTGAATCCTGCTCTCTTTCACTCCAGAAACAGCACCCCCCCCCAAAAAAGAAAGGGAAGGGGGAAACAACAACAAAACCAACAACATAATCTATCATTGTACACAAATATTCCTCAATATGTTCCGTTTGACACCTTGATCCACTTCTGCCCCCTGACTTCTAATAAGCAAGGGGGATAGGAAGGGGGTCTAAGTGGCAATGGGCAAACTTAAACAAAAGTTTGAATTACTTGGTGGTGGTCATTCCTATAGCTTTTATACTTCTATGTATAACAATTATTTGCCTTTAAACCAATTAACTTGTGCAGCTTTTTAACTGAGATATTTCAAATCTCCTTTCCTATATTTCTGTCCTTCTTAGTCTTATTCTACCAATAAGGATTATAAACTTTTCTGTGTCTTTCTGCAACTGCTCTTTCTTTTCTTATATCATTCACCCTTATCTCTATTTAATTTCATTTCCCTCCTCTTTTTTGTATATCCATCCACTTTCTTACCCCTTTCTTCCCACTTCTCTTGCCATACCTCTTTTTCTTTCTCACTCCTTTTCTTTTCTTCTCTTTTCTTTTCCTTTCCATTTTCTATTTCCCCACTTTTTCCCTTCAATCCCCAAATTAACTTTTTAATTCTAGTGCTCTAACCTCTAACCCTTCTTTAGGTTTATTTACTTTTAATACAATTTTACTAATTTATTTCTCTTTTTAAATTGTATTTTAGGTTTCAAACATAAGATCATTTACAAATATTCTCTAATTCTAATTTTAATCGTGGTAATACCACACATAGATTAAATTGCACAGTCTCTTAGTATCTTTAACCACCTTTTATAAAGTATTTTCATGTCATATACATTCAATTAATCTACCTAATAAAGTGCCTCATAAATTAAAGTGCTTTGTGACAACTACATTTCCTCTATAAATGTTCTTAAATACATCACTCTTCCTTCTTCTTCTTCTTTTTCACCTTTCTTTCTCTTCCATCTCTTTACCATTTATCAATGTAACCATATCTCTATATCATTTATTTATGTAATACTAAATGTGATAATATATTGTTCATAGAATTATTTATATAATAAAGTGCTTTGTGAGTGTTACATTTCATTCAATAAATAGTGTTCAATTAACATAATTTTTAACAGTCCTAAAAAGAAAAAGAAAAAAATCTGAAAACCTTATTTAAAATATATAATTTTTACCTCAAAATTTCAATACAGTAATTATCTCATCCCCTTTAAATGAAACAAATAAATAAACAAATCTATCTAGTTCTTTTCAAGGAGCTTCTCATATTGCATTAAGTATTTCCCTATGCTCCCACTCACTAAATATCACCATCATAGAAACCTATTTTAACTCATCATTATATCTCTATCATATCAAGTAGGAGCAAAGGGAAATTCGAAGAGGATCAGAAATAAACCAAATTATAAAATGGGGTACTAAAATTAAAACCATCATCTAAAATTATTAATTTTCTCAGAATAATTACTTACACCACTTTGCAAGAAAAGCATCTCCTTCTTCTTTTGTTGTAATTATATTTTTTTCATTATTAAATGAAATTATCAGTTTTACAGGATATGCCCATTTATAAGAAAATTATTTTTCTCTTAAGATCTTTGTTATATCTCTGAAATTTTTCCTTTTATTTAAAATTTCTCCTGAAATATCAGGATAAATTTGAATCTTGTCATATGGAGTTTGAAAGTCAAAAGCTTCCTTCATTATTTTATCTTTTATTGTGAAGTGGCTTAGTCTAACTATCACATCTCTAGGAACAGACCTTTCCAAACTTTTTGGAAGTGGGATACGATATACATTATCTAGATATTCTTCATTGATATTATCCTTTTTTCAACAAATGAGCAAGAAATAATAAGATATAGCTTTTTAAATCCTTAGCTGATATTGTTTTTAAAATTATTTCTTCTATCTGCTAGTTCTAAACGGACAGTTCTAAAATTAAGTTCTGTCACTTGCTCTTTCAGTTCTTTAATTTCTTTATTAAGTTTTACTTGTTCTAAAGAAAGATCATTATGACTAAGTTCTAAACCCTTTATCATCTTAGTTTATATATAGCTAATATATAGTTTGTTATAGCTAATGTATTTTTTGCTATTTCCTGCAAAATATTTTTTATTGTCTATTGAAATTCTCTGAAAAGTATTTTAATTGATTTCAGAGTTACTCTTTCTTCTCCATCTTCTGGGTCAACCCCAGATTGTCTTCAAATCCAGATTGGGTGTTTGAAGAGTCTAGCTGTGAGCTAAATTAACAATCCATTTGTTTTTTTCTCTTTAGTTCCTGTTTTGGGGAGGAAACTATTTCTCTGATTTTATATATATATTTTTATTCTCTTTATTTAATTTTAATACCTTGATTCTCTTTATCTCTCATTTTTTCTGGCTAGCTCATTTCTAGCTCATTTCTATCCCCTTACCTTTAATCTCTTTCCTATGCTCATAGTCTGCCCTTTTCACATCAACACCTCCCTCCTCTTTCTCTTTCTTTATTACCCTCCTATCTATTTTTCTTTTAACAAGATTCTTATTTAAATGGGATAGTTCTAAATGATTCAGTTAATTATTGAATGCTCTCGAGTGTTATCTTAGATATCTAAATATAGTATATCTACATTCAAAATTACAAATTATTGTCATCAAATTCACTTTTCAATTCAATTCAATATTAACACAATCCTATCCCCAATGTCCTAAGGGAACAAAATATGTATTTTCTTTAAAAGTTTTGGAAGAAGAGGACTTAGTTCCAAAAAAGTCCGGCGCCTGCTCTCTCACTTGTATCAGAGGCAATGAAAAGATCAGCAACATATTCAATAACACAAGATGTTGCAGGGAGTAGTGACTCTAGGTCATGCTTTATAATAGTTACAATTTATGACAGGTAAGAACAAATCGTTACAGACTATCACTTTATAAAGTTGTGCTGAAAAGGCACTGCACAAATTGATAACAGAATAAAATCTTCTTCTGGATGATATGGCTGAGAGTTGGGATCAGGCACAATTATTGCAAGGGATACTGCAATACTGTTTAAAGTACACAAAAATGAGGTTGAGGTTTAGGAACTTGGAAGATGGTTGTATTGCAAGCGCTTTGAAGTACACTTTTCTGAAGTAATGAGTCAATAACAGGTTTAGTGTCAGCTATGGCCACAGGAGAGAATCTGTATTGTCATATGCTTGGAATAATGGCTTACCTAGTTATTTTGTTCTTCCCAGACAACTGACTTCCTGTAAGTATGTGTTGGTAAAATGGTGTTTGAAAAAACAGTGAACACACCAGAGGACTGGTACAGGTGCTGTAGCAACAGACACCATGAATCAGAGATGAGTTTTTCCAAAGTACCAAGCTAGGTTAGCGTGAGAGTTAGGAACTACATCTTTTAGCCTGTTTACCATGTGGCTCAAGTTCTGGGGAGAACGGCATCATATATTTTAAAAGGAAATGTGAGATGAGCTTTCAGGCTTGTTGAAAAGGCATTCCTGTGAGTATGGGAGTGTTACAGAGAATACACAGCCTTTGGGGCTGATGTACAAGTGAGATATGTCAGCTCAGGCGTCAAGGAAAAAGTTCAGTTTCTTTGAGATATGCATTAAAGAGATGGCCAGGACATATCTGTGGGAAATTAAGAAAGTGATGTGGAGCTGGTATCTTTAGAGATACCAGTGAGATAGCACATCTAAGATGTAGAGAGAACAGACTTAGGAGTTAAGGATCAATCAAGCATCCAGAAGGCATGGGAAAACAAGAAATCAATTGTGAGCCAGGGGCTTGACCTACTTGGGAGTCTCTATGCTAAACCAATTGGGAATTAATAAATGCATTAAATATACAGGCTGGCCAGTCATGTGGAGGACACTAAAAGCTCTTGATCCATCATGTGGCCATCCAACATCAGAGGACAGGGATCTTTTATTGGGTTGTGAATGTGATCCCTGGTAATTCCAATTACAAAAGTATAGTCTGATCAAATTGGACAGACTGGGCGGTTGATAAAGTAGTGAGTGGCTCGAGTGTGAACAAGGAAGAAAGAGGGTTTCCTCCAACCTGAGCTACACAAAGGGGATACTGCATTGGCATATTGGGAAGAGTAAGAGAGATAGCCTGGCATGAGAATGAGTGTAGAGATGTGTCCTGGGTCCAATTATTCTTTGGGTTATTACAGTGGTGCTGGAAATTGTTGTTCATGGTGTAGGCTGTAATGCAGTTATACTGGTTCTGCTATTGTCTGCTTTTCTTGATATCCTGGCCCAGTGTCCTCTACCCAAGTAGCATTTACAATGATCATCAGTTTGCTAGGCCTATGGTAATTTCCCTAAATGTGTCTGTCTGCAATGAGAGGCTTGCGAGATTGTAGGTTTCTGACACATGTGGTAACAGAGCGCTCATGAGTGTCTAAATTGCTAAGGACTAGAATTCTTTTTTCTTTATGTTTAAACCTGAGGACCTGCCCAGACTTCTTTTAAACAGTAAATTAAGCAAGTGACATCCTCGTTGTTGTCAGTTTTGTGACAAATCTGTAATTTGTGAAGATTCAGCTGACTTAGAGGTAGTCACTTTTATGGCTTTATTAGCATTTGTTCCAACCAGCCCTTCATAGTAATAGTGAGATTGTGACTGCAACGTATTTGGGATATCAAAATGATCATGGATTGTTGGCCCCTTATGGGTATAGATAATTTTGAAAGGGAAAGGAGGGGTTGGTATTTACAGGAGCTGTGATAAAGCCAATTGAAAAAGTAATCAAGGTTTTTAAGCAGATCATGGACATAGACCATCATTTACTGGGCTTTTGCAGGGTTTGATGCTCTGAGTGTGTTACCCACCATAGAACGGGGCATCTGACTGAAGGACTGCTACCTAAGAGAGGCTAACGAGAAGTATTATGCATCAGAAGCAAACACTTGTTTGTACTATTTTCCTAAGAATTCTTTCTATAGTCTCTGTTCATTTTTGTAGGATTGCTATATTATTTGCTAATCTTTTACCTTGAACTGTTTATTCTCCTTCAAAGTTCTGACAGGATTGCTGATACTGGGAATTGTTCTTGGTGTATATATTGTAAGGTTGGTGCCTCAGATTGGCAGTGTTAAGGTCTGCCCTTCAACTTTGATGGGTATAATAGTAGGAGGAACATATAGTGAGAAGCTTTGTATGGCATGCTGCCTGAACGTATTGGTGTTGCTAACAGCAGCAGTAGTGACTCATAAAAGGTCATTATTAGGATTTGACCAATGGATGGGTTAGTGAATAGAGCCAAATTCAGCCTCTATACATAGAATCAGAATATAGTGATGGGGAATGGGGGAGCTCTGAGAACTTAACAAATTACTACATGGAGTTTGAATACCAATATGTTTGGCAATAATAGGCAAGCAGTTAATGTCAACACAGACTTGGTGATGATTTTTATGTACAACACACATTACTCTGGCCATTTTGGTCAGCATCTTTCACATAAAGTAGTCTCCCCACGCAATCTAAACAACCTCCCTTTACTTGAATTGTATCACTTCTGTGGTACATACTTTTTTCTGCATCCTGCTTACATTTTTTCTTTAAATACTAATTATTCCATCTAACCATTATAACAGTTGCTCCTTCATTTTCTTTAGCCTTTTTTTCATGAACATTTCTCTCCACTTATTCAAACACTCCCATATAAACCAATGGTCTCAGGAGGGACTGAGATTTTGGGTTATATTTATCTCAAGCAATGTATACGTCTCATCCTTTGTACTTCCACCCAAAGAATATTTCCATTCACCCATTTCCATTCACCCACTAATTCATCAAATACACAAAAGGCACAACATACAGCAGAGACTTAGTGGAGCTCACTTATTCAGCTAAAGTTTCGGATTCAACAAAGTTGCAAGTTATCATCATAGGAACTTAATATCCAGTAGTGTAGTACAATCCCTTATTATCATCGAACATATGGTTATTTTAACCTAAAAAGTAAACATATTACACTAACAAAAAAGGTTAGAACCATGGTTTTCCCAGTAGTATGTAAACATTGTATACAGGAATCAAAATCCCTTAGTGGTTCACACTATTAATCTAAGAATTACAACAATATAGGACAATTGTCTTATAGTACAATTTTCTTTCTTTATTATAGACCATGACAATATACTAATTTTAGAGTAAACTGAAAATACTTATAATTTATTTGGGGCAAACTCAGAGATTTACTTATATAGGCAGGGCTACCACATTCCACAAAGTTAGCCCGTAATGTTGAGAGTCTAATTCCATTCTTTGCTTGTTCCTATTTAAATTTTTTATTAACATACAGTGACCCATTTCTCTCCACTGACACTCCAGACCCTCGGACTATCTCTCAGATCGTCATTTTCATTACAATTTGTGCAAAGGACCCACATTTGCAAAGGAAATTAACAGTTATTGAATTTGTCCTGGCTTTTGCATCTACTGTGATGCAGTGCACTTTGTCTATCCTCATTGAAGACAAGAACTCGATGACCACATGCACCTAATAGTTGTTTGGTGTACTGCTTCAGCGGTTTCGTTTATTACGATTACAATTGTCCCTTTGAAAGCCAAAGCTGCCCCCGCTCTCCAGCCATTCAACTTCCAGACTAACTGGGTACAACTAGACCAAAACCTTTTCAGTCATCACTTTGCAGGCATAGGGTCCCCTTTATGCCAGCATTCCCAATCACCTATGCACAATTCGACTTTCTGCCAAAATATTGAACCACAATCACTTCTTTCTCATCCAACTCAAACCGTGACATGGCTAGAACCCTCGCCTTACACTTCCTCTTCACAACCCTCTAAAGATTGCCTAGGGTGTCCCGTTCACTACCTCAGAGCTGTGGCCCTTTGTAATAATTTTAATACACGTAGCTGTAACTTCAGTGGATCTAGACTCCAGCAAGTCTGTTCTCACTGTAACACCGCTCACACAAGAATGATCTGTCCTTTTCTGTCTCGAAATAAGTGACTATTACCCCTCAATGTTCCTGCCTTTCTACACCTTCTCCATCACCATCCTTCACTCCACCTTAGGACCTACTCACTTCTGGCTTTCTTCATAGTTTTCACACAGGGGTCTAAGCATTGCCCAGGGTTTCTATACTTGCAATAATCTACAGTCTGCAGTGCAGGAGCCTGGGGTAGTGAGGGAACTCCTTGCCATTGAAGTCAAGAAAGGCTATAACTTAGGCCCTTTCACCGCTCCTCCTTTTTCTGTGTTACGTTTAGTCATCAATCGCTCCACCCCCATGGACTCGCTGTACCCAGTGTTAATTTGCTTATTCCTGCTCAAGAATATTCTCTTCAATAAGCCAAAGTTGATGATAAGATAGCTTTCATCCTCCAAAGGGGACCTAAGACTTGGTTGTCCAAAGCTGATATACAGGACACCTTCAAACAGATTCCAGATCTTTGGCACTTACATAAAATCAGATGGAACAGACGTCATTACTTTGCCAGTAGACTTATCTCCGGATCGAAAAGCAGCCCAAAAATCTTTGACATGTTTATCGCAGCTCCCTGTTGGATATTCATTGCTGCCTTTGCTTCATCATATTTCTTCGAGCCACCTTAATCGAATCCGACTAGTCTCAAGAAAGCCATATCACACTTAAAACCACCTTCAAATTCCATAGGCAGCAGAAAAGAATCTCGGCCCAACACATGAACAACAGGTCCTGGGCATAATCTTGGACACCTCCGCCATGGAATCCAGGCTCCTGCAAAATAAACTCCAATGCCTGCTGGAGTACATAAGATCTATCTTCTTTCCGAAAACCGGGCGAATCATAGAGTTGCAACAACTACTAGGTTATCTCAATTAAATCACCAAGATTCTACCTCAGGGCCATCCTTTCACAAGCAACCTCTTCTCGGATATTTGCAAACCTCAAGCAAACTCTGATTTCTACTCTCTCAGCCACAACTCCATTCAAGATCTCGAACTCTGGAAAGTTTTTCTCAAATTTTGAATGGAATATCTTTCTTCCTCTCTAAACCTTCCCAGACATCATCAAAGCTCCTCATCTTCACCTCCAATTCTCACTTGAAGATTCTATGTGCCCATCAAATTCTAACTGCCTACTGGCCATCCAAAACCACTACTTATTTTACTCCTCTTTACGTATTTTCCGTGTTCACAACTGACAAGTTTTGTGCATCCCCTATGGAAAAATAGCCTAGTCTTTTCCCCTACTGTCAGTCTCTCAGCTTTCAACTTTCTCAAACAAGCTCCTGACCCTTTCTCAATGTCTATCCTCAGGAAACTTGCGTTACTCTCCTTGTTTCATAATTTCCAGCTTCACCCTGAACTTGTATCTGACATTCTGTGCCCTTCTCTATTTGATCCCCAGGACTTCAAGTCAGTACCTCTCAATTATACTGTCCTCAAACCAGAGGACATCCCATCTGACCTACCGACCTGAAAGCTCTCATGAACCAGGTCGATGATACCATCATGCATGCCCTCGCTCCTTCCACAAAACAAATCTACAAACATGCCAGGGACATTTTCAGCTCTTTCCTATATCTCCCCCTATTACTAAACAGATCTTTCTCACTTTGCCTCTCATTATCATTCCTGCCACCACCTCCACCAAACCACTCTACATATCTATCTCACCAGCGTTCAGTGCCACCAATCTCAAACTCAACTGACTGACCTCTTTTTCATTTCCGCCACTCCCACCCTCTCACTAAAGGGTCTCCTCCATCTCTTCCATCCAGTCTTCCCATCACTGGTGATTTATTTAAACGCATCTATGATCTTCTACTCATCAATCCCTTAGGGACTTTACATCCCTCCCCACTCCCCACTCTGGCCTTTTATGGAATTTACAATATCTTCCACCCAATCTAGATACCTTACCCTCCAGGGCCACACTTTCTCTTGATTCATTCACCCTTCATCGTCACTCCACAAAAAATAGCTTTTCTCCTGTCACTATCTCCTACCACTCTACTCAAGACACTACCTGTACCGTTTCTACATTATGCTCCCTTGCCACCTCTATCTCCCACAAGATCACTTCTCATACTCTCCTCTCTGTTTCCAGCCATTTTTTTTTCAACCATAACTTTTATTCACTACATCCGCCTAACGTTGTCATGCCTCGGGCTCAAGCCTTGTCTTTACTCCAGCCACTCATTTTGTATTGGTGTCACATCCTCAGCTTCTAAAAACAACATTCCAGATCACATCATCAAGGCTATGGGGAAATGGAGGACCACCTGCTACACCCATTACATTCCTGACCATTCATCCAAAATTTGCAATGCTTTCCAACATCTCACTCGCTAACTGTAAATTCCTGGCCCTTGTAGCAGGCCTCTACAAGTGTAGCTACTCCGAGCACAGATATAAACTCTCTTCCAGAGTGCATATTGGCATTGTCAAACTACCATTAATTTAAATTTTTGATAAAGAAGTGGTATGACAGTAATTCTAACATTTACCAAATTTTCATTAATTTCACTTTTGGGAAACAAAGTGGTATTGCAGTTATTTTTCATTCAGATTTTTAGCACAACTCACTTGCTTTTTGGTATTCACTACCAGTATATTAGAATAAGCCTATTTCTGATTAAGACTAGTATATATATATATATATATATATATATATATATATATATATATATATATATATATATATATGTATATATATATATATATATATACTGTATATATATATAGCCAGTATAGTAAAAACTCGAATTGATACAAAGACCTAGGGCCCTGTGATTTCTCCTAAACATTAAGTGTGTTTGGGTACTTGTGCATTGATTATTGGTACCTGAGAGGGGTGTGGTTTTACCTGTGTGAAGCTATATCAGTGTGTGACTTTTGTGATCTGTTTGTGAAAGAATGAACATGTAAGCTTGTGAACACTTCTAGTAAAAGTGCAGTTCTAGTATACATGTAGGAGTTTACATTTGTTACTTCCCACTGTAATTAGTATTTATGAGTCAGTCCAGCAACAAGCTCACTCAGTGTGCATCCTGTCACGTGTATGAACTACTGGAACAGCTAAACCAGAGTCCATACCTCTGTGAGCATGTTGCCTATCTTGAAGCTCAAATTGGAGAACTGGAGAGGAAAATTGCAACACTTAGTGATATTGCTCCACTGGAAAGGGAGTTGATGCTCATGGAGCACAGTTTAGCTTGGCCTAGCATAGAGGATATAGATGTGACTAGTGAGGATGACCAGGGAAGTAGCTGGGTTACAGTTCCAAGGGGAAGCAGGGGGAACAGTAGGAGAAGGAGGCCAGCTCTGCGTTGGCACACACCAATAGATTTGCCAGATTGAGTGAAACTGTTGGGGGTGTCCATTCAGGAATGGCAATGCCAGATAGAGCTATTCCCTCTAACAGCCGGGAGAACAGTTCTATTGGAAGAGAGGGAGGGCAGCATAAGCAGAGCAAGAGAAAAGGTTTTGGTGGTAGGGGACACTATTATTAGGAAGGTAGACAGGGTGATTTGTCACCCAGATCCCAGCAATTGACCAGTTAGCTTTCTCCCGGGTGCTCAGGTTTGGCATGTTGTGGATCTGGTTAATAAAGTATTGGGTGGGGCTGGAAATGAACAGGCAGTCTTAGTACATATTGGTACCAATGACAAAGTTAGTGTAAGATGGAGAGTGCTAAAGAATGATTTTATAGAACTTGGTAATAAGCTGAAGGCAAGGACCTCCAAGGTAGTATTTTTTTACATAATACCAGTGCCACATGCCAGCCCAGGGAGACAGGTTTAATGTGTGGCTAAAAATGGGGTGCATTAAGGAGGGGTTTGGGTTTTAGAACATTGGGCTTCTTACTTGGGTACAATCTCCATAGCTGCGATGGATTGCACCTTAATGAAGTGGGAGCCAGTGGGCTAGAGGAAAGGATGGTATAATTAGTAAACTAGTACATGGGGGGAGGGACTAAATAGAAGTAATGGGGTAGAAAGTGTAGAGAGGGTAAGAAATGAATCTAACTATTTAAGGGGAAGGAGATGGGGGAGCGTTAGACTCATAACATAAAGTGTATTCTCGCTAATGCCAGAAGCTTGACCGTAAAAATGTGATAGTTAGAATTATTAGCAGTTAATGAGAAATAGGATTTAATAGGCATTACTGAAATGTGGTGGGAGGAATCTCATGACTGGTTAGTCTGGATGGTTATAACCTATTTAGGAAAATAGGTTATATGTTAAGCCTGAATTTAAGCCTATAGCCAGGGAGATATTTATGGTGGAACTAGCGATAACGTTGAATGTTTGTGGGTAGAGTTAAATAGCGGAGCAGCAAATTCAAAAAGAATATTGGTAGGAGTATGCTATTAACCCCCAAATATAATTGAATGTGAGAAAATACAATTACTGTTACAGATTGGAAATACAGCTAAGCATTGACAAGTTTTAATAATGGGAGATTTTAAACTACACTGAAATAAACTGACTGAAAGAGACCAGCAGTTTAACTAAGGGGAGCAGATTCTTGAGTACACTCATGGATCATTATCTGGCCCAGGTTATACAAGAGCCTACTAGAAATGAGGCTATCTTGAATTTAGTCATCACATACAATAGTTGTGGATACTAAGGGCCGTTGTTAACGCTCTGGAATGTTACGAGCCTCGCAAATTGAGGTGAGCAGTTGAGGCATGCTAAGGCTGCAATGAGCCCCTGTGGTGCTCATCAAGAGGCACGCGGGACTTAGGCTGCAATGTGCGCTGAAGGACTTAGGGCCGAAGCACATAAAAAATCGTAACAAGATAAAAACGAGGCTGAAGGTAGTAAATAACAGCCAGAAGAAAGTAACACTTAACGCAAGCCAGTAACACTTAACCCAAGCCAGTAACACTCAACCCAAGGCAGTGTGGCAAACAGCATTGCCAGGTTTACAATTTTATTCCTGTCATTTTTGCCTGGAATTTCCTAGTCACCAATAATATTGATATAGTATCAAATGTTGAAATAGGGAAACCTTTGGGAAACAGTGATCACAACACAGTCTCATTTGAGATTGAATTAGAAAAACAGAATTGTAAGGGTCCAACAAAAACGTAATTTTAAAAGGGCAAATTTTAACGGTCTAATGGCAGCAATGCAGCGTACAGACTGGGACAGAGAACTGACGGGTAAAAATAGTGAACATAAATGGACAACGTTCAAATCTTTACTAAATATACATACTTATCAACATATTCCATGTGAAAATAAAAGTGGATGAAAAAAACAACCCATGTGGCTTAACAATGACTTAAAAATGAAGATGAGGAGTAAAGAACAAGCATTTAAATTACACAAAAATGAGGGGACAGAGACTGCTTTATGTGAGTACAGTCATCAAGTCATCAAGGCTTGCAAAAGGGGTATTAGATTTGCTAAAATAGAAAATGAAAAGTTAGTTGCAAAGGAGAGTAAGACTAACCGTAAAATCCGTTTTAAATATATTAATGGGAAGAAGGCCAGAAAGGAAGCTATAAGAACATTTCAATGTGAAACAGGCTGTCTGACAATTAGTGACCTGGAAAAGGCAGGTGAGCTAAATAGGTTATTTTCTTTGGTATACACAAGGGAGGTACCAGTGGATGGGACACTGCAACAAAATGGGGCTGCTCTACCTTCACTGAATAATTAGTTATCGCAGGAAGAAATCCAAAAGAGGCTGGAAAAAATAAATGTTAATAAAACCCATGGTCCTGATGGAATACATCAATGGACACTAAGGGAACTGGGTTCTGTAATAGCCAAATCATTATATCTATTTTCTCAAGACTCACTCATCACAGGGTCACTACCACGTGAGCAGCAGTGGTGATATCTATATTTAAGAAGGTAGCAAGAGCAAATCCAGGAAATTATAGACCTGTAAGCCTCACTTCTGTCATGGGGAGATAGTATACAATAATACGTCTATTTAAACAAGATTATAAGTAGAAATCAACATTTATGAGGTCATGTCAAACAAACCTAATTAGTTTCTATGAAGAGGTTAGTAGGAACTTGGATCAAGGCAACTCAATGGATGTAGTATTTTGCAGAGGTTTTTGGTACAGTGCCACATGGAAGACTATTATGCAAACTAAGGGCTACAGAAATTGCAGTAAATATCTGCTAATGGATCGAGAGATGCAAAGGGTTGTGGTAAATTAAAAATACTCCAATTAGACTAATGTGGTAAGTGAAGTTCCTCAGGGTTCAGTAATAGGTCATCTCCTTTTTAACATATTTATTAATGACTGGAACTGGAAAGTAGTGTCTCCATTTTTGCTGGATGCAGAATACAATATTTTACATAGTAACAGGGACGGCGACTTTTTAGAGGGTCAGTATTACCAAATTCACCAAATACACATGACTAGGTGGGATTCATGTAATAACCTTCATAAGTTCCACACAAACTCATTTAAAGTATCCGTTCTGGGCCAGAATACAATATTTTGCAAAATGACCGGGAACGAAGACTTTCCAGATGGTCAAAAATACCAAATTCACCAAACAGACATAACTTGGTGGGATTCATGTAATAACCTTCATAAAGTTACAGAAACTATTTTCAAGTACCCGTTCCGGGCCAAAATACAATATTTCGTGAAATGACCTGGAACGGCAACTTTCCAGATGGTCAAAAATACCAAAATCACCAAATATACATAACTAGGTGGGATTCATGTAATAACAATCATAAATTCCATGGACATTAATTTCAAGTACCTGTTCTGGGCCAGAATATAATATTTCACAAAGTGACACAGAACGGAGACTTTCCAGAGGGTCAAAAATACCAAATTCACCAGAAACATATAAGTAGGTTGGATTCATGTAATAACCATAAAGTTCACAAAAATTAATTTCAAGTACCTGTTGCGGGCAGAATACAATATTTTGCATAATGACCCAGAACGGCGACATTTTAGAGGGTCAAAAATAACAAATTCACCAAATACACATAACTAGGTGTGATTCACTCAATTATTTCTGTGTTTTGTTACAGCTTTTTGGGATGTCTGGACAGACAGTGAGTGTGGGAGTCTGCTATCATGGACTTGATATTCCCCCACCTTCTTCTTTTACACTATTTCATTTTCTTTGTTACAAACCTGATATATTTTACTTCAGAAGCAACGCAATAAAAAGAATATAATAAAAAAAAACTCAATAAACATGGAAAAGATAAAGCAAATTCTTTATGTTACATGCCGCAATGTATCTCTGTATTGTATTATTTCTATAATGTCTGCTTGGATGTGGGGTATTTTCCTTCTCACAATAAATACCATAAAAAAAAAATGATGTGAAACAATTTACGACCCGAATGTATTTCCTCTGGTCTTCAGCCACAGTTGGCTGAACAGAACATTATTTCTGAATCCTGGTATTTCTGGCTTTCTGTGGGAATTTATCATCAGTATTACCTCTGACTTGGCAAAGAGAGGCGAGGCCCAAAAGTTACGGGTTTGATGAGCGCTCATTGCGGGCCTTGCGATGAGTGCCAAAGGCGCTCTATGCGAGGCCCACAAGACTTTGAAAAAGGTGCTCATTGTCAGACCCATGATGAGCGCCAAAGGCCATAGGCCTTTGGCTCTCATCGCGATGTGAGCAAGACTTTAAAAAAGGATCGGCATGAGCGCTGAAGGTTATAGGCCTTTGGCGCTCATCGCAAGGCATGAAAGACTTTGAAAAAATTATGGCTTTAAAAAGACACCAATTAATAAAAAAACGCCAATTAATAAAAGACGCCAATTAATAAAAAAAAATACCTATAACCTTACACACAGCACGGGGGGAGGCTGTAAGTGAGGTTGCAAGCTAATTTGATGTTTAATTGGCGTTTTTGGGATGTCTAAAATCGGCTAAGCGAAAAAAAAAATGGCCGATGTAAAAGCTAAATAAATTTAAAAAAGGCTCACAATGAGGCCGAAGCCCATAGAGACAGTTGGAGGGAGAGAGGGGGAAACAGACACAGGGGTCAAAGAGTGCGGACAGGCTTGCAATGACCGTCAAAGGTGCTCAGCGGGAGGCACGAAAGTGGCGGGTTGGACAACACCTCCATGGCACATAAGTTGATAAGACTTCCATGGCATAGGGCACAGTGTCATTGCCATAGAGGTCTCTTAAATCAGCTTTAGAGGCATTTTTCTGCTTCTGCAGATGGTCATCAGTTTGCGAAGGAAAGAAAAAGGGCTTTATTACAATACATTGAAAATATATATTGATCTTAACTGCTTAAAAGATTGTCCTAGTTTACGAAACACATTTCATGTCTGATAAATATGTAACAAACTAACAACATTACCTGAGGTTCAGGCAGTGTGTGTGTGTGTGTGTTTGGGGGGGGGCAAGGGTACAGAGTAAAGCAGAAAATCAGTACTAAGGATGACCATGTGATTCTAATTATTTGTGTGGATGATTATCATTTTCTTTAAGCTGTTCTGTATCATTCAATGAGATAACAAGTCCCTCTCTTTCCACTGCTGAATAAATAAGATGTAACATAGATATCCCCGACACTATGAGAAGTAGCTATTGCAGTTCTTTAGTATTATGGCACGGAACAGGTATTTGAAATCAGTGTCTGTGAAATGTATGAAGGTTATTACATGAATCCTACCTAGCCATGTGTATTTGGTGAATTTGGTATTTTTGACCATCTGGAAAGTTGCTGTTCTGGAACATTGAGCAAAATATTGTATTTTGCCAGGAACGGGTACTTGAAAATAGCTTCTGTGGAATTTATGAAGGTTATTACATGAATCCCACCTAGTTATGTGTATCTGGTGAATTTGCTATTACTGACCCTCTTAAAAGTCTCTGTTCCGGGTAATTTTGCAAAATATTGTATTCTGGCCTGGAACGGGTACATGAAATTAGATAATGTGGAATTTATGATGGTTATTACTGGAACCCCACCTAGTTATGTGTATTTGATGAATTTGGTATTTTTGACCATCTGGAAAGTTGCTGTTCCGGGTCATTTAGAGAAATATTGTATTTTGGCCCAGAACAGGTACTTGAAAATAGTTTCTGTGGAATTTATAAAGGTTATTACATGAATCCCACCTAGTTATGTGTATTTGGCATTTTTGACCCTCTGGAAAGTCACCCTTCCCAGGATATTTTTGCTAAATATTGTACTCTGGCATGTTAAAGGGTTAATTATTCATACTTTCAGATGGGGTTTGGCTCTTAAATAGAGTTCTCAGTTATATTTAACACATTCCAATGATTCTAGCATGAATTCCCTTTATAAAGTGTGCGTTCAGGCCTGTTATTGCCGGTTCCGTTTGATCTTTTTGTTTTTGAAGGGTTAATAAAGCATTATATCAAATTGGTTTTTGTTCTTATATATTGATCTCAATATTATCTAACACATCCCAGTGATATTGTCATTGATTTCTTTTATAAATGGCCTGTTCCGGCACGGCCCGTTCCGTTCCGGATTTTACACCGTCCCCTAATAAACATCACGTTTATAACTCTATTTAGCTGCAGATGCCACAACCTTTTTGCAAACAATTTATGATTTATCAGTGAGTTTCTATTATTCTTAAATCTATCTTAAGAATTCAACCCTCAAACATGAGATTGTCACAAGAAGATCTGAATGCAGATTCTCATTTGCCGCTCTTACAACTGTATTAAAGTCTGATTAAGAGTCTGCACAATGTTTTATTCCAAAAATATATATAATTGAAAAAAATGCTAAAATTGGAATTTTAGTGTCCCTTAAATATATTCTGAAGTTCAAACATTGAATTTTTTTACGTTTGTGAACTGCGCTGATCCACCTTTAATGAGCGAATGGAGAGAGGGTGAAGAGCTGGGGGTGGACATGCATGCTGATGCTTGAGAGGGATACCAAATTTGATGGGATACAGGATCTCACACTAGACCATAATATGATGGGGCCGTATTTACATATGGGTTAAAAGGGCTGCAGCCCAGGGCACCATGGGAGAGGGCTTCCCATAAATAAAAACACAAATAGAGTTTTGCTGCCCTAAAATAGTACCGCCCTGGGCTGCAGCCTATTTAGCCCATATGTAAATACAGCCCTGAACACGAAATGTTGCTCAGAGTTAGATTTATACATATTGCTCAATACAGGCCTACTTTCCTCTCTTTGGCTTGTCAACTGTAGACAACTTCCCAGTGTAGTCCATTCTAATGAGCAAAACATTTTCTTTATTCTATTAGTAATGCTCTGCACTATGCAGCTAAATATTTTTATACAGGCATGGAAAGAAATGATAATAAGGATATTATACATAGTTACAAAGTTACATAGTAATTAAGGTTGAAAAAGGATTTTCAGTCCATCAAGTGCAACCTTTTAAGATCTCCTCTGATCTACAATATGCGGATTAGTTGTTAATTTATCCAGAGGAAGGCAAACAGAAAAAAAAAAACAAGTGAAACTTTGCCAATCGTCTCAAAAGAGAAAAAAAAAGTTATTCCTTCCTGAGCCCAGATACTGGCAATCGGACTCCTCCCTGGATCAATACTCTATCTCTAATTAACCAGTATAATATATCCAGTCCCCTTTTAAAGTTATCTATTGAATACACTGTCACCACCTTCTTTGGTAGAGAATTCCACAGATTAACCACCCTTACTGTGAAGAATCATTTTCTTTCTTTAAGGTGGAATATGTTTACTTCTAACCTTAAAGGATGTCCTCTTGTCAGTTGAAAATCTCGTGGCACAAAAAGCTTACTTGACAAAGCTTTATACTGACCCTGGATGTATTTATATAATGTAATCATATCTCCTCTTAGATGCCTTTTTTCTAGAGAAAATAGGTTTCATTGTGTTAGTCTTCCTTCAAAACTTAGCCTATTCCATGTCCTTTTTATGAAGCAGTGCCCAAAATTGTACTCCGTATTCCAAATGAGAGTGTACTAGGGATTTGTATAGTTGCAGAATTATATTTGCTTCCCTTGCTTCATACCCTTCTTAATACATGTTAATATTTTATTTGCCTTTGCAGCTGCTGC
The DNA here is from genome assembly GCA_027410445.1 of Discoglossus pictus. Classification (NCBI taxonomy): domain Eukaryota; kingdom Metazoa; phylum Chordata; class Amphibia; order Anura; family Alytidae; genus Discoglossus; species Discoglossus pictus. The sequence continues at coordinate 151,680,571 of CM050163.1, read as the reverse complement.
TTAGCATTAAGCCATTACCTAGGTGGTTGTCCACAAGTGCTCCCAAATCCCTTTCAATATTAGAAACCCTTAGATTTGCTCCATTAAGATTATAAATTGCATGGTAATTTTTCCTTCTCAGATGCAAACTTTACATTTATTTGTATTAAATCTTATCTGCCATTTAGATGCCCGTTCCTCTAATTTATGTAAATCCCTTTGGAGGGAAAGTACATCATTCTCTGATTTAATTACCTTGCACAACTTTGTCCCATCAGCAAAAACGGAGACACTACTTTCCAGTTCCAGTCATTAATACATTTGTTAAAAAGGAGATGACCTAATACTGAACCCTGAGGAACTTCACGTACCACATTAGTCCAATTGGAGTATGTTCCATTTATCACAACCCTTTGCATCCTGTCTTTTAGCCAGCTCTCAATCCATGAGCAGATATTTACTGCAATTTATGTAGCCCTTAGTTTGAATAATAGTATTCCATGTGGCACTGTACCAAAAGCCTTTGCATAAAACAAAAAGATTACATCCACTGAGTTGCCTTGATCCAGGTTCCTTCTAACCTCCTCATATAAACTAGTTAGATTTGTTTGACATGACCTAGCCCTCATAAATCCATTTTGACTCCTACTTATAATCCTATTCAGATATACATATTTTTGGATATTATCCCTTAATAACTCTTCTACAAGCTTTCACACTACAGAAGTGAGGCTTACTGATCTATAATTCCCCGGATTTGCTTTGCTCTCTTCGTAATGATAGATATCACCTCTGCTTTTCGCCAGTCATCTGGTAGCGACCCTGTGTTGAGTGAATCTTGAAAAATTAGATATAATGGTTTGGCTATTACAGAACCCAGTTCCATTAGTACCCTTGGATGTATTCCATTAGCACCTGGGGCTTATTAACATTTTTTTTTCCCAACCTTTTCTGGATTACTTCCTACGTTAACCAATTATTTGGTGAAGGTAGTGTGGCCCCATTTTGCTGCGGTGTACCAACCACTGATACCTTCCTTGTGTATACTGAAGGAAAGAACAAATTTAGCTCATCTACCTTTTCCTGGTCACTAATTATCAGTATATTTAAAAAATATTTTAGGCTTAGTCTTACTCTTCTTTGCAACAAACTTTTAATTTTCTATTTTAGCCAGTCTAATAGCTATTTTGCAAACCTTGCTCATTTCCTTGTACTTACATAAGGAAGTCTCTGTCCCTTCTTGTTTGTATAATTGAAATCCCAGTTTTTTACTCTGTATCTTGAACATTAAATCACTGTTAAGAAACGTTTCATTGTGTTAGTCTTCCTTCAAAACGTAGCCTATTCCATGTCCTTTTTATGAAGCGGTGCCCAAAATTGTACTCTGTATTCCAAATGAGAGCGTACTAGGGATGTTAAGAAACATGGGATGTTATTTACTCCTTTTACTTTTACTCCCATATAGTATATGGTGGTAAGTATGTATATTTAGTAAGGATTTAAATGTTGTCCATTTATGTTCAGTATTTTTACCTGCCAGTTCTCTTTCCCAGTCTATATTTTGCATTGCTGCCCTTAAACGGTTAAAATCTGACCTTTTTTTTGGCCCCTTACAGTTTTGTTTTTTTAATTCAATCTCAAATTAGATTGTGTTGTTATCATTGTTTCCGAAAGGTTGCTCTATTTCAAAATTTTATACCATATTTATTTTATTTGTAATTAAATCCACGGTAACTTAATTTCTAGTAGGTTCTTGTTTAGTCTGGGTCAAATAATTATCCCTGAGTGTAGTCAAGAACCTGCTCCCCTTAGCTAAACTGCTGGTCTCATTTATCCAGTTTATTTCAGGTTAATTAAAGTCTCCCACTATTGGAACTTGCCCATGCTTAGCTGCATTTCCAATCTGTAACAATAATTGTATTCCCTCGCTTTCAATTATATTTAAGTTTAGGTTGGTGGGTAAGGGAGATAGTATTCTGCGAATCAAATGCTAAATATACTGAGATGATCACCCTGTGAATCAGATATATTGATGATCTCCAGGTGATAAGAATGAGTTAAAGGAATTCATACAGATCCTTAACCATAATGATCTGAACTTGAAACTAACCCACCATATAGACCTAGTAGCAGTAGATTTCCTTGACCTAACCATCAGGAAAAAATGATAAAGACAAGATACAAACAGATGTATTTAGCAAATCTACTGCCACTAACAGTACATTGCATTATGATAGCTCCCACCACCCTTCTTTGAAAAAAACAATCCCCAAGATTCTCAAGATTACAAAGAATCTTGTTTCTTTTTCATTTAAATGCTCTTTATTTAACTCTTTAAAGCAAATTATTGTTTATATCAGGTCAAACTTGAATAGCTTTGACACTCTGTTATAATAATAGTTCTGATTTTTCTTCGATTTACAATAAAAAGAGAATTGGTTTAATCTTGTCGATAAGATCATTTAGACGAGACTGTTAAAAGTCTATATTTAAAAACTGACTTATTCTGGGATATATTAATTAAAATTAATAAATACAACTCTTATTAATCTACTAAAATGAAAAGGGAGAACCATAACCCTAAAACAAAAACTAGAGAAAAGAAAATTTCAATGGCAAAAACCCCAGGTATGTTTTTTTCCACGGGAAATAAAAACAAAGATCTAGATAAAACCCAACTGGAGGAAGAAGCCACAGACACATTAGACCATTCAGCTAATCAGAATAGTTTAGAAGATGTTACAGAATTTGAAGAAAGCCATATCTCAAACAAACCTGAGGAAGAAAGACTCACAATTACAGTGTTGAAAAAAAATTTTTTAGCAGAATTTAAAAATTCCTTACTTAGATTTAAAAGCAGAGATTGCAAAAAAATTCAAGTGAAATAAATGAACTAGGGGTGAAAATATAGACTTTAAAAATTAAATACAATGCGATCGGAAGGGAACAACGAGCAATCATCTCAGAGACGTCAGATCCAAAAGCAGAAGTCTTAGATCTAAAAGCCAAAATTAATAAATTGAAAGATTATACCCGCCAAAATAATATTCAGATAAGAGGTACTGTATATCCGAAAATATCACTCAGTCAGAATTAAATCAATTTATTCAAATATTTCTTTCTCGCACTTTAAAAGTTGATTTTCCACATGAACATATGGTAGATAGAGCTCATAGAATCCCGCTCTCTAAAAGAATAGATAGAGATCTCCCTAGAGATGTTATTGTCAAATTCCACTCATCCCTGCATAGAGAAGCAATCCTTAGAAAAGCCTATGGGGCTAAAAAAATGGATCCTCCTTATGAAAATCTCTTCATCTTCTTGGATCTCTCAAGAGAAACTCTGATTAAAAGAAGAGAATTTTCAGAAGTTACTAAAATACTAAGGGAAAACAACATAAGATACAAATGTGGTTTTGCTATTAAATTAATTATAACTTATGATTTAAAGAGGATAGTGGCTAACTCTCCATTGGAGGCAAAAAACTTATGGAAGAGTGGAATTAGAAAAAGGGTGTATTAAAATTATTTGTCCTAATTTTCTGTCCCTTTTATAATTTGCTCCTGTTATAAATTTTTTATTTTTTTTTGCTTTTCAGTGGGAAGTGGAGGAGAGGAAAGGGGAAAAAGAAGATAATCTCTTATATTATCACAATAGGAGTAATGATTTACATAACGAATTAGATACTCTGGGTAAAATAAACACTAAGGGCCTCATTAAAATATCCCTCATAGTTCTCTCGGTGCTCGCAAATGGCAGTGTTTTGCTGTTTGCAAGTACCGAATCTCTCGCAGCCTGCTTTGCGATATGACTACGAAAAATGGCTGAGAATAGGCTCCGAGAGAGCTACGTAGTCAAACGCAGCCTTAAATCTACGAGTGACTCTCGCATTTCGGAAGAATCCCTTCGAGCACAAAAAGTGCCCGCAAGGAATCATAAAGCCTCTTTGTGCTGCCTCGGAGCAGCCCGAGACAGCAGTGTAAGGCTCCCCCCTGCTCCCTGTATACATCCCCATGCTGCAGGGGTCTCTATCGGGACCCCTGCAGCATCCCCTCATTAACCCCTTGCAGCGGGGGTCCCCGATCGGCACCGATCAGGCCCCCGCTGCATTTAAAAGGTTTAAATTCCCCGCCGTGGCTTCTTAAAGGGCCCGCGGCACACTATTTCTAATCCCTGCTGCGGCACCTTATATTAACCCCCCTCTAAGCTGGGGGTCCCCGATCGGCACAGATCGTGACCCTGCTGCATTTCAATTTTTAAATTTCCCGCCTCGTGGAACCTTAAAGTACCGTAAAGGTCCTGAAAGGACTTGCACAATTTTTTTTACCCCAGTCAACTATGATTTACCCTATAATTCATGGGGGTCAATAAAGACCCCAATAAGGCCTTAATTAACCCTGTCACTCATAGGCGTCAATGCAGACCCCCATAAAGCCTTAATTAACCCTGTCATTCATGGGGGTCAATACAGACCCCCATAAGCCAATAATTAACCCTATAATTCATGGGGTCAATACAGACCCCCATAAGGAATTAATTAACCATGTCACTCATGGGGGCCAATGCAGTCCCCCATAAGCACTTAATTAACCCTGTCACTCATGGGGGTCAATACAGACCCCCATAAGGCCTTAATTAATCCTATAATTCATGGGGATCAATACAGACCCCCATAAGGCCTTAATTAACCCTGTCACTCATAGGGGTCAATACAGACCCCCATAAACACTTAATTAACCCTGTCACTCATGGGGTTCAATACAGACCCCCATAAGCACTTAATTAACCCTGTCACTCATGGGGGCCAATACAGACCCCATAAGGCCTTAATTAACCCTATAACTCATGGGGGTCAATACAGTCCCCCATAAGGCCTTAATGAACCCTGTCACTCATGGGGGGGCAATACAGACCCCCATAAGCCAATAATTAACCCTATAATTCATGGGGGTCAATACAGACCCCTATAAGGCCTTAATTAACCCTGTCACTCATGGGGGTCAATACAGACCCCCACAAGGCCTTAATTAACCCTGTCACTCATGGGGGTCAATACAGACCCCCATAAGCACTTATTTAACCCTGTCACTCATGGGGGTCAATACAGACCCCCATAAGCACTTAATTAACCCTGTCACTTATGGCGGTCAATACAGACCCCCATAAGGCCTTAAATAACCATATAATTCATGGTGGAGAATACAGACCCCCATAAGGCCATAATTAACCCTGTCACTCATGGGGATCAATACAGACCCCCACAAGGCCTTAATTAACCCTGTCACTCATGGGGGTCAATACAGACCCCCATAAGCACTTAATTAACCCTGTCACTCATGGGGGTCAATACAGACCCCCATAAGCACTTAATTAACCCTATAATTCATGGTGGTCAATACAGACCCCTATAAGGCCATAATTAACCCTGTCACTCATGGGGGTCAATACAGACCCCAATAAGCACTTAATTAACCCTGTCACTCATGGGGGTCAATACAGTCCCCCATAAGCCAATAATTAACCCTATAATACATGGGGGTTAATACAGACCCCCATAAGCACTTAGTTAACCCCGTCACTCATTGGGGTCAATACAGACCCCCATAAGGCCTTAAATAACCCTATAATTCATGGGGGTCAATACAGACCCCCATAAGGCATTAATTAACCCTATAATTCATGGGGATCAATACAGACCCCCATAAGGCCTTAATTAACCCTGTCACTCATAGGGGTCAATACAGAACCCCATAAGCACTTAATTAGCCCTGTCACTCATGGGGGTCAATACAGACCCCCATAAGGCCTTAATGAACCCTGTCACTCATGGGGGTCAATACAGACCCCCATAAGCCAATAATTAACTCTATAATTCATGGGGGTCAATACAGACCCCCATAAGGCCTTAATTAACCCTGTCACTTATGGGGGTCAATACAGACCCCCATAAGCCAATAATTAACCCTATAATTCATGGGGGTCAATACAGACCCCCATAAGCACTTAATTAACCCCGTCACTCATAGGGGTCAAAACAGACCCCCATAAGGCCTTAATTAACCCTATAAATCATGGGGGTCCATACAGACCCCCATAAGGCCTAAATTAACCCTATATTTAATGGGGATCAATACAGACCTCCATAAGGCCTTAATTAACCCTGTCACTCATGGGGGTCAATACAGACCCCCATAAGCACTTAATTAACCCTGTCACTCATGGGGGTCAATACAGACCCCCATAAGCACTTAATTAACCCTGTCACTTATGGCGGTCAATACAGACCCCCATAAGGCCTTAAATAACCATATAATTCATGGTGGAGAATACAGACCCCCATAAGGCCATAATTAACACTGTCACTCATGGGGGTCAATACAGACCCCCATAAGCACTTAATTAACCCTGTCACTCATGGGGGTCAATACAGACCCCCATAAGCCAATAATTAACCCTATAATACATGGGGGTTAATACAGACCCCCATAAGCACTTTGTTAACCCCGTCACTCATGGGGGTCAATACAGACCCCCATAAGGCCTTAATTAACCCTATAACTCATGGGGTCAATACAGACCCCCATAAGCACTTAATTAACCCTGTCACACATGGGGGTCAATAGAGACCCCCATAAGCACTTAATTAACCCCGTCACTCATGGGGGTCAATACAGACCCCCATAAGCACTTAATTCCCCCTGTCACACAGGGGGACCAATACAGACCCCCATAAACCTCTATTTAACCCCATCAGTCCCATAAGCGTATATTATGACACCTATGAGGCTGTTAAAACCCTAACATGAACCACTTAAGTGCCATGCCGGTCCACAAGGACCATCATTACACTAACTACAAACACTACACTATAACCCCCAATAAACCATTTAATCTAAACTAACCCCCCTCTACACTAATCTATTAACACTTACACTACCTAAAAAAAAAAAAAAAAAAAAAACCTACCTTACAAAAAATAAAAAACCTAAGTCACCAAAAATAAAAAAAACTACAGTATAGAAAAAAAAACTACAGTACAGACAAAAAAATACATTACAACCCCCCCCCCCCACTACAGAAAAAAAATTACACATCTGAAAAGGAAAGACAGACATACACAATATAATACATACATACATACATACATACATACATTACATACAATACATTACATACAATATATTACATACAATCCATTAAATATAATATATTACATATAATACATTACATATAATATATTACATTTAATATATTACATACAATACATTACATATAATACATTACATATAATACATTACATACAATACAAATCAAATACCCCCTATCCATCTAACATACAATCTATTTAATGTAAAATAAATCCTAACTATATCAAATACATCCCCCTATCTATCTAATATACAATAAATCCTAACTACATACACAGACCATAATTCTAAGCTAAAATAAAATAATTACAGTCCTAACTACATACACAGACCCTAATTCGAAGATAAAAAAAAATAATTAAGACCACTTACCTTTAAGATGCACCTTCAGATCACTAACCTAAGGGTAAAACAAAACAAAACAATTAGTACAAAACATTAATATAAAATAAATAAACATTATATACATTCTAAATATTCAACTCACCTTTCCAGCATGTCCGGTCATTGTTCAGTTCTTCAAGCGGCCCTGTTAAAAAAACACAATACATTAATAAAATATGCAAACACCAAATAAAATAAATATATAAACATATAAATATACATTTAACTTACCTCCCCGCAATGTCCCTGGCCTCCTCCTCTTCAGCCCCGGCTGGGCCCTGGAACATCCTCGCTTTAAAAAAAAAAAAAAACTAAACGGAGATCTGCACTCGCAGACCTCCCCGACGCTAATGAGCCTCCCAGAGTCTTTTCCGGGAGGAAATTGGCAATGGTGGCTTGTGATTGGATGAAAAAGCTGTCTATCAATTTCAGCCAATCAGAAGTTGTCAATGTGTGAGCCAATCAGGATGGGATACACCGCAATATCCTACCCTGATTGGCTAAAGCACCTGTCAATCTTTATTGGAACCAGCCAATCACTATGTGATACACTCCCACGGAGTGATTGGGTGAAGACTAGAGATGTCCAGGACAGTTCGCCCGCAGACTATTCACTGCGATTTTGGCTCTTTCGCGCTCGCAGCGGACGGCGGACACAAGCGCTTTTTGGTCTGCCCCCTATTCTTTATCATTGAGGAAACTTTGACCCTGCACCTCACAGTCAGCAGACACATTCCAGCCAATCAGCAGCATACACTCCCTTCCAGAGCCTTCCATCTGAAGGACAGCATCCATTTTAGAATCATTCTGAAGCTGCATTCGTTGTGAGAGGACAGATAGTGTAGCTGCTGGAGATTTAATAGGGAAATAGATAGCCAGGCTGTGTATTTAGCTTCCACTACAGACCTGAAGGACTCATCTGATATCTGCTGCAAGGACAGCAACCCAAAAAGCCCTTTTTAGGGCTAGAACATCATTTATTTGATTTTATAATTTTTTTCTGTGTAATCTAATTGCATATGCCTGCCTGCCAGCGTGTGTGTGTGACAGGCTAACACCTAACAGCTTATATTGTGCTTATTTTCACAACTCATACCTGGTGGTGTACCATACATTGAAAACAACCATTTTTTTCCTGTAATCTAATTTCAGTTGCCTGCCTGTGTCAGGCTCACAGCTAATATTCTGCTCTGTTTAACCAGTCATAGTTGGTGTACCATACATTGAAAAAAAACAACATTTTTTGCTTTAATCTAATTTCAGTTGCCTGCCTATGTCAGGCTCACAGCGTATATTGTTCTCAGTGAAATAAAACAAAACTTTTTTGACTGTAATCAATTGAATATCAGTTGCCTGCCTACAGGAGTGTGTGTGAGGCCTATTGCGTCTACTGTGCCAACTTTTGCCAGTGCACAGTGCCACTCATATCTGGTGTCACAGTAGCTTGCATGCATAGTACCACTAATCGAAAAAAAAATGACAGGCAGAGGCAGGCCACCCCACAGGGGCCGTCGAGGCCACGTACCCTGAACTTGAAAAGTTCTGAGGACATGGTTGACTGGCTAACACAGGACACCCAATCTTCTACAGCTTCCGCTCGGAACCTAGACGCACCATCCCCCTCCAGCTTAGCTTCGGGCACCTCTCCAGTTACCATTCGCCCGCCTGCAGCCACCACCAACACTAGCACCACAGCCGCTTCACTTGATCCGTCAGCAGAGTTATTTACATATCCGTTGGAAGAAATAAGTGATACGCAAACATTAGTGCCAGAGGATGTAGAGAAGAGGGATATGTCCCAGTCAGGCAGCATTACACACATGGACGTACGGTCTGATGATGATGATGATGTTGTACCCAGTGCTGCTTCCTTTGTTGAGTTGTCAGATACAAGTGAATCGGTTGATGATGACGATGCGTCCATGGATGTCACGTGGGTGCCCGCTATAAGAGAAGAAGAACAGGAGGAAAGTTCAGATGGGGAGACAAAGAGGAGGAGGAGACGAGTTGGAAGCAGGGGGAGGTCATCGCAAGTAGCTAGTGGCACAGTCAGACAGCATGCATCGGCACCCGGGGTCAGCCAAACAGCACGCCAGTCAACGCATGCTGTTGCCACCACCAGAATGCCATCATTGCAGAGCTCAGCAGTGTGGCAATTTTTTGGTGTGTCTGCCTGTGACAAAAGCGATGCCATTTGCAACCTGTGCGAAAAGAAACTGAGTCGTGGGAAGTCCAACACCCACCTAGGTACAACTTCTTTGCGAAGGAACATGATGTCACATCACAAACGCCTTTGGGATCAACACATGAGTACAAGCAGCACACAAAGTCAAAGCCACCATCCTCCTCCTGGTCCAGAAACTTCAGCCACGTCAACCACTGCTGCCCTGCTTGCCCTCTCTCAACCATATGCCACTCCGTGTCTCGCCCTGAGCAGTCCCTGCTTATCTGCCCACATTCAGGTGTCTGTCAAGGACATGTTTGAGCTTAAGAAGCCAATGTCACAAAGTTACCCCCTTGCCCGGCACTGACAGCTGGCTTGACTGAACTCTTAGCCTGCCAGCTTTTACCATACAATCTGGTGGAGTCTGAGGCGTTCAAAAAATTTGTAGCTATTGGGACACGGCAGTGGAAGGTACCCGGACTCGATTGTGCAAAAGGAAGTAATGGCATCTCTGGCACACAGTGTTGGGGCAAGGGTCCATCTGACCACTTATACCTGGTCTGCAAAGCATGGTTAGGGCAGGTATATCACCTACACTACGCATTGGGTAAACCTGATGACGGCTGCCAAGCATGTAATACGTGGCTCTGCAGAGGAGTTGGTGACACTGCCACGGCGTGCAGGCAGGCCTTCTACCACCTCCTCTACTCCTCCTACTCCATCCTCTTCCATAACCTCCACAGCTGAGTCCTCTTCTGCTGCTGCTATGCCTTGCTCCACATCAACGGCACCCCCCCAGCTCCACAGGTACTATTCCAAATCCCGGATACGGCAGTGTCACGCCGTCTTGGGGTTGACTTCCCTGAAAGCAGAGTCACACCGGACCAGCACTCCTGTCCGCGCTGAAAGCACAGGTGGATCAGTGGCTGACTCCGCACCAACTGGAGATCGGCAAAGTGGTTTGTGACAACGGAAGAAATGTGTTGGCGGCATTGAATTTGGGCAAGTTGACACATGTGCCGTGCATGGCACATGTGTGTAATCTGATTGTACAATGCTTTGTGCATAAGCACCCAGGCTTACAGGACATCCTGAACCAGGCCAGGAAGGTGTGTGGCCATTTCAGGCGTTCCTACATAGCCATGGCGCACTTTACAGATATCCAGCGGCGAAACAACATGTCAGTGAGTTGCTTGATTTTCGACAGCCCGACACGTTGGAATTCAACACTCCTAATGTTTGACCTCCTACTCCAACAATAAAAGGCCGTTAACGAGTATTTGTATGACCGGGGTGCTAGGAAAGCCTCTGCGGAGCTGGGGATTTTTTTGCCACGTTACTAGACGCTCATGCGCAATGCCTGTAGGCTTATGCGTCCTTTTGAGGAGGTGACAATCCTGGTCAGTCGCACCGAGGGCACCATCAGCGACATCATGCAATTTGTTTTCTTCCTGGAGCGTGCCCTGCGAAGAGTGCTCGATCAGGCCGTAGATGAGCGTGAAGAGGAAGAGGAAGAGTTGTGGTCACCATCACCACCAGAAACAGTCATATCAGCATCGCTTGCTGAACCTGCTGCAAAGCTGGAAGAGGATTGTGAGGAAGAGGAGTCAGAGGAGGAATGTGGCTTTGAGGAGAAGGAGGAAGACCAACCACAACAGGCATCCCAGGGTGCTCGTTGTCACCTATCTGGTGCCTGTGGTGTTGTACGTGGCTGGGGGGAAGAACATACCTTCAGTGAGATCACTGAGGACGAGGAACGGGACATGACTAGCTCGGCATCCAACCTTGTGCAAATGGGATCTTTCATGCTGTCGTGCCTGTTGAGGTACCCTCGTATAAAAAGGATGAAGGAGAACGACCTGTACTGGGTGTCCACACTACTAGACCCCCGGTATAATCAGAAAGTGCCTGAAATGTTACCGAATTACCACAATTCGGAAAGGATGCAGCACTTCCAAAATAAATTAAAAATTATGCTTTATACAGCGTTTAAGGGTGATGTCACAGCACAACGGAAATCTAACAGCGGAAGAGGTGAACATAATCCTCCTCCTCCCACGACCACACCGGCAAGGAGAGGGCGCTTTACAGACATCTTGTTGATGGAGGACATGCAGAGCTTTTTAAGTCTTATGCATCGCCACAGCCCTTCGGGCTCATAGAACAACTCGACCGTCAGGTAACAGACTACCTCGCCTTAACTGCAGATATCGACACTATGAGGAGCGATGAAGCCCTTGACTATTAGGTGCTCTTGACCTTTGGCCTGAACTATCCCAATTTGCCATAGAACTTCTGTCCTGCCCCGCTTCAAGTGTCCTGTCAGAAAGGACCTTCAGTGCAGCAGGAGGTTTTGTCACTGAGAAGAGAAGTCGCCTAGGTCAAAAAAGTCTATATTACCTCACCTTTATTAAGATGAATGAGGGATGGATCCCGAAGGGACTGACAGTGGGCGATACATTTGATTAAAAAGGCCTGATAGATGAGCTGCCTTGAGCTAATAATGGTCCACACGCTGCTGTATTTTATCCCTGAATGCTGGATGACTTGCGTGACTTATCTGCCACCAACTAGGGTTCAAGACGCAATGTTTTAGGGCACTTTCTGCATGGCAAACTAACATCAATTTTTCTGGTCGCTGCAACAATACATAATTTTTGCAATTAAATTATTTCAAAATAAAGCAGTTTTCTTGCATAACAGTTGTGCAAAAATAAATATTTACAATAAAGACATTTTGTGAAAGTTAGCTGGCTAGTCCTTCTTATTTTTCCTTTTTAGGTTAATAATTTTTCTTATTTTTTACTGTGATTGCAATTTAAGAGATACCTAAAACATGGTAAAACAGACAATAGTAAAGAGTATATCTGCAGGAAACACCTATTAGCTATCATCCTTATTAGCTATCATCCCTCCTGCAGTATTAGCTTATTATTTACAATATCTAACCTGGGCAATCACCCTTGGGTTACCCTAGGGCAGGCTTCAGTAAGCGACCTCTCCTTTCCTTGGATGATTTTGCCGCCGGTTGCTTCTGAAGGGTCTCCAGGGCTCACCCACTCCGGTCCTTCCCCCAGTGTCGCTTCAACCAGTAACAAATGTTTTATATTTGTAAAGCGACCCAATGATCCCCCTTGATAGAGGTTTATCTTTATAAATTTTGAAGAACCAATTTAAGACCGGTGTCCCCTGATTCTGGGTCAGGGAGTGTGTGAAATGCCTCAGCCTACAGTAATTGTTATGTTCTGACAGCGATAGCTCATGCTTGTCCCTCAGTTCCTCATAGGTGAACATCTGGCCCTTTACTAACCAGTCTCCAAGTCTATCTAGTTTCCTTGACCTCCACCAGTGTTGTGATGGTGTGCTCATGTGTTTCGGGGCCTGAGGGTGGTCAAGAATTGGGGTCATTTGGGTGGATCCAGGGAACAAACCTGTGTGTTTCTTGGCCCATTTCCAGTATGATAGTGAGTGTCTGATTAGGGGGTTTGGCAAGTTTTTAAGGCTCTGAGGCAATTCTGATAGCCAAGCCTCCTTGTCCCAGGTTAAGGGCCTTAAAGTGTGGTTCTCTAAATACACCTAGGTCGGTTGATGCCCTATAGAATGTGCTATTAGGAGGAAAGATAACTGAGCTGCCTTGTGGTAATGTTTTAAGTTTGGACACGATAGTCTCCCCTCTGACTTATGAAGGTACATAATTTTCTTTGTGATGCGTGAGGGAGAGTGGTTCCAGATAAACTGAAATATTTTCCTTTGAATATTTTCTAATTCTTTTTATTTAATCGGGATCGGGAGTGTTTGAAATATGTAGAGCAACCAAGGAAGGACATTCATTTTTATCGTATTTATTCTCCCTAGCCATGATAACTTATACTTTATTTGTCCATTTACTCAGGTCATTAATTATTGTTTTATAAAGTTTGGAGTGGTTGGCTTTGTACAAGTCCTCTAGCTTAGGGGTTAGTCGGATTCCCAGGTAGTTTATGTGGTTCTTATCCCACTTACTATTAAACTTCTCTTGGAGACCATGCTTCTCTACTGCTGTTAAGTCAATCGCTAGTGCTTCTGTCTTCTCTATGTTCAGTTTAAGGCCAGAAAACTGACCAAACTCCTCCATAGTTCGAATCAACTCTGGGACCGATTGGGTAGGGTTTGAGAGCATACACAGCAGGTCGTCTGCAAATAGACAAGTTTTGAAATGGTGATGGCCTATTTTATGCCTGTGATCCCAGTGTTGCCCCTAATTGTCTGAGCCAGGGGTTCTATTGCTATTGCGAATAGAAGGGGAGAAAGGGGGCACCCCTGTCTTGTTCCTCTTTCTATTTTAATTAAGGATCTCTCATCTCCCGGAATCTGTAACCTTGCCCTGGATGATTTGTATAATGAGTGTATGAGATTTATGAAATGGCCTTTAATACCACATTTTTCATACGTGGCATATAGGTAAGTCCACTCCAGGGAATCAAACGCCTTTTCAATGTCAAAGGCCATAAGACAGGCGTGAATTTTAGAGGCTTTGGTGTGGTACAGTAGGTTCATGACTTTTCTAATGTTGTTTCCTGCTTGCCTGTGGGAGACAAAGCCTACTTGGTCATTATGTATTAACTTAGGCAAGAAGGATGACATTCTATCCGCTATTATTTTTGACAGGATCTTTGTATCACAGTTTAGTAATGATATTGGCCTGTAGTTTTTTGGTTCTAGGGCATCTCGACCCTCCTTAGGGAATAGAGCGATATCTGCCCTGTTCAACTCTGCTGGTGTTTGCTTGCCTTCTAGAAATCTGTTAGAGTGACCAAGTGCGGGCCTAATATGTCTACACATTTTTTATAATATAAATTGGTGTACCCGTCTGGGCCTGGTGACTTACCAGGTTTGAGGTTCTGGACTGCTTTACTCACTTCCTCTAAGGTCACTTTGGCATTTAAAGTCTCTAAGTAATTTTCTTCTATTAAGGGGAGATCACAGGAATTAAGAAATCCCCTTATTTTGTGTAGATCTATGTGTTTTGTTGCCGTAAAAAGGGTATTGTAAAGTTTTGTAAAAATCTTCTGGATCTTATTTGGGTTCGTTGTTTTTTCTCCCTTCGAGGTCTTAATTTGAAGTATCCCATTTTGTGTTGTTTTGGTTTGTAGTTTCCTGGCTAGTAACGGGCCAGGTTTATTGGCTGTATTGAATCCGATAGGAATAAATAGTACAACTGAACACACCACTCCTATCTGGTGGCACCTTAGATTGCACGCGCAGGGCCCCAAATTTGAAGTGGGAGGACCGACCAAGCATCTTTTTCCAGCTCCCGCTTCCAAAAATCAATGCCATATACACGTCCCCTAATAGTGGACGTAACAGGGATTAAACCGATAGGAATAGTACTACTTAGCAGTACACACCTTATAATAACGCAGTCAGAGGCAATGCAGAGAGAGGAGTCTGAAGAAGAGGAGTCAGAGGAGGAAGGTGGCTTTGAGGAGGTGGAAGACCAAACACAGCAGGCGTCCCAGGGGGCTTGTTGTCACCTTTCGGGGACCCTTGGTGGCTGGGTGGAGTAAGAGACCTTCAATGACATCAGTGAGGACAAGGAACGGGACATGGCTAGCTTGGTATACAACCTTGTGCAAATTGGGAATTTGCGGTTGTGCAAAGGGACTGTTTGCGGTTGTTTGCACTACCTGATCGATACAACATCATACCTGATGTTTTAAAGCATGTTTTTCCAAACAATTTAGGAATGTTAGGTGATTTATGCCCTTTATGGCTTAAAACCAGACTCTGCATCAACTATGTAATTTTCTGTGGGAGTTTTGCCATGGATGCCCTTCCGGCATGCCACAGTCCAGGTGTGAGTCCCCTTTCCCATCACTATTGTGGCCAGAAAGAGTCCCTGTGGGTTTTTGAAATTTGCTTGCCCATTGAAGTCTATTGCGGTTTGCCCAGTTTGCCCGTTCGCGAACATTTGATGAAATTTGCGTCCGCGGTTCGCGAACCGGAAATTTTATGTTCGTGACATCTCTACTTACCATCATCATTCATGTACTCATGTCCTTATCCATATTTAGTACGTGTAGACCAGTGGTGTTCTTTCTAGGTTTCCTTCTTCATTATGCCTCATTTACTTGCCTCCCTCTCACACAATCGCTTCTGGAATCCCCTCTGATGTATGCCTACTCCAATTGATCATGCTCTGCGCCCAATACAACTGCACTATACATATTGCCTTTCAGGCATCATTAGCTACATCAGCTGAAATTATTGCTGACACTTTTACCTGTATCATTCACTATCTCTATTTATCACACACGGCATCCATTAATCAATTTCTAATATTCAACTTGATCGTCCTTCTACCACGCACATTCTGGTACCTCATTAAAACCTTTTGCTCATATGGTTATTCTTCTGTCACTCATCATTGTCGCTCATTCCCATGAGTTATTCTGGCACAGCACCAGCATCATCCTACCACCAATCATTTGTAATCTACATTCGACTCATTCTTTGCTACATCAAAGCTCATCATCTCAATCAATTGGAGCATTGTTCTGTCTGCCTCATACAAGTAGCTGTTGCTAAATCCATCTATTGTTCAGCATTAATCACAGTCGCTCCATGAGCAATTTGGCTCTCCAGTCGCTCAGGCCAACTTCAGGCCGCCATGTCATATCAAACAAATCTCTTGTTAAATCCCACATAATATATAACACAATCACTTAGTTTTGCATCACTAATAAGTACTAATAAGTAATCTGAACTTGTACTTTATGAAATATAAAACCTTCACATCATGTTAGATCATAATAAATAAGTAAGCACAAAGTGTAAAATCACTATTATCAGTATTAAAATAGTAAAATGTTAGAAAATGATTATTTCAAGCACGCTTAGTTTAAAAAAATGTTTTTGATATATAAGATATGATATATTTTGTTACAATCACTTTTTACATATAAACAGCCTCCTCTATGTAAAAGTCCACTTGTTAAACTACTGATGTCTGAGATCATCAATAAGGTCACTTATGGGATAAGAGAGAAGTCACTAGAATTCATAATACTAATTTAACATTTATTTTATAAATACAATTTTTATCTTCCCTTATTTATTTATTTTTGTTATATTGCAATACTATACTGAAATTCTATAATCTTAGCTAAAGCAATTAGAAGATGGAAGTATAGGTACTTCAAGATAGAGAAGGGGTAGCTAAAGACTTCAGGGGTTTGTGAAAGAAATATTTACGGAACGGGAAGAGTCTTCTCTATATATGTACTGTTCTATTCTTCGATGTTTAGGAATTGCACCGCTGTAGATCGCCAAGGATTGATTGAATTTAGGAAAAGTTCATCATTTCCCTTCCCCCTTTTCACCCCCACTGTTCTTTTTTTCAGTGGGCTATCATGGATGAGAGGGTAATGTTCCGTCTTAGAGGGTATCTTATTTTATGTTTGTTTTGTTTGTTTAGTGTACATACTTATCAATTTTGTAAATATCTACTTGTTTATGTATTTTTCTACTTAATGTTTTTTTTTATTCTTTATTTATCTATTTATTTTCTTTTGTTGGTTTGAGAAGGAGGTGGGGATGGTTGGGGAGGGATTAGTTTTACATACGTTAATAGCTGCTTAGTGCTCTTAAATGACATTGAGAGTACAAAGCCAACATTTTCAAGGACTTAACACTCCTGGTAAAAGATCCATATTCTTCAATGCTTTCCCTAAAAAAAACGCAGACATAGTATGTCTCCAGGAGACGCATTGGCAGTCTGATAGAGGTATAGAGTATAGCAATAAACATTTTGTTTCGGTTAGCAATTCTAAATTTGTGAAAAAAAAACAAGAGGCACAGCAATTTTCTTCAATAGAAGGCATATCTGGAAAGAAGATCTTTCTGCAACCGGCCCAGAAGGTCGCTTTTCCTTCTGGACAGGTATAATCAATAAGAGCAAAGTTACTATTCTAAACATTTATGCCCCTAACAAGGGACAGAGTAAATTTGTTAACAAAACCTTAAATTCATTGAAGAAATACTTCTCCAGCCTCTTGATAATTTGTGGCAATTTAAATAATTTCCTTAATTTCTGCCTTGATTGAAAAATGAATATAATGTCAAAAGATAACCAAAACACAACCCAAAGAGTGGGTAATTTTAATAAAATCTTACATACATTTGGTTTATTTGATTCATGACGGTGTCCCAACTCCACAGAAAAAAATTATACCTTTTACTCCGACAGACATGCATCTTACTCGAGAAATGACTACATATTTGTAAATGAATTGGCCCTTAAAAAACTCACCAATGCTGAAATTGATCCAATAAACTATTCGTATCATGGTTTAATAACTGCTACTTTTAAAATAGGAACAGCAGCAAATGCTCCTCCCTTTTGAAAATTGAAAAACTCACTATTGAAAGACCAGGAAAGTAAAGTAAAACTTAAACAAGCTATTGATGATTTTTTTTTACCCTGAATAGACACTATGTACTATACAATACAACTGTATGGTTGGCTCAAAAGGCATATATATGGGGAGTTTGTATAAATATCCAGGCCCAAAAGAAAAAAAAATGGAACCCCTCTCATGGAATTATATATGGAGTTAACTAAAGCTGATAGAGAAGAAAAAAAAAACCTAGTCAATTGAACATGCTACAGAATTTGCAAAAACAGATTAGGCTTATAGAGCAAACTAAAATAGATAATTCCATATGGGCTCTCCAAAAGCACTTAGACCATTTGGGTAACAAAGCAACTACGATTTTAGCAAGTAAATATAGAGTCAACTCCACTAAAAAAAGAATTGATCAAATTAGGTACAAAAGTAAAATAATCTCAAATCCTTTCAAAATAGCTGAAGCATTTGTTGCATAATATTTTGATTTATATAATCTGGCAGAGAAAGAGGCAATAAAACCTAAACATATTGAAATCCAAAACTTTTTAGATAAAATACAGATGCCAAGAATTTCCCCGAAAATTTGCAAGCAATAAATAACCTTAAAGAACCACTTATATCTGAAAAAGAAATACTAGACGTTATCTCAAAATTAAAGATGTCCTCAGAACCGGGCCTGGATGGTCATATCAATTTATATTATAAGATATTCCAAAAAGAAATTATCACATACTTAACTGGATCATTTAATGAAATTAAAAAGCTAGGCACCACCCCAAAAGAAATGCTTCAAGCACACATTACAACCATACCCAAAAAAGATAAAGACTGTGCTGATTGCAAAGTCTTCCAGCCAATTTCCCTTATCAACGCAGATATTAAAATCTACGTAAAAGTGCTTGCAAATAGACTGAACACAGTAATACAATTCCTTGTAGACAAAGATCAAAACGGTTTCATTGTAGGCAGGCAAGGGTCTGACAATGTCAGAAGACTAGTCAATCTTATATCTTATACTAAACTAAACAAGAAGTTGTTTGTCTTTCTATCCCTAGACACAAAAAAGGCCTTCAACAGAGTCGGATGGGACTACATGAACCTAGTCCTAACCAAATTTGGCCTCTGCGATTTTGGGTCCAGGGACATTAAGGCCCTTTATGTGGCCCCGTCCGCCTCGGTCATGGGCCTTGGATTTAAGTTGGATAGTTTTAACATATGCAATGGGACCAGACAAGGATGCCCCTTGTCTCCGCTTATCTTTGCACTCCTAATGGAACCACTAGCAACTTCCATTAGAGAGTGCAAAGGCATAAAAGTGGGGGACATAGAACACAAATTAACAATGTTCACCGATGACATCGTCCTCTCTCTCTCGAGGATCCAGCCAACTCAATTGCAAATCTCCAACACTGTATAGGGGAATTCAGCAAGATTTTGAATTACAAACTAAATCTATCAAATCTGAAGCACTGATGAAAAACCTGAAAGAGGAGGAAAGTATATATTTAAAGAGTAATTTCTTATTTAAATGGAAAACAAATATAACGTTAAGCTGACACTTTGAAATTTGAAAGCTTCCATTGATAGGTGGATAAATCTCTATGACTCCTGGTCGGAAAGAATCATAGCCGCAAAAATGTTTCTAGTGCCCAAAATAGTTACATAGTTACATAGTTACATAGGGCCTCATTCTATTATCGGCCGTAAAATGGATCTCCTCTTACGGCCGGCCGTATATCTTGCAACCGGCCCTAAGCTCAGAAATCTTAAGTCAAAAATAAATTCAAGACAGCACTGTAAAGCTCTGTAAATGCTAGAGATCATATTGGGGGATATGAGGATTAATAGTAACCCACTCTCAAGCTTGCACATCAGCCCAAATCCGAGTTTACATTAACTGTTTATTTTCCGGCCGCAGCGTGGGCGGGTCTGAGGTGCTCCAAGCACTCTGGACTTTTTACATGGATTTTTGACATAAATTAAAAAATATATTTTTTACGGATTTGAGTGTAGGGGAATGTTGTGCTATTTTTGCTAACACCTACAATCACTTTTTAGTCTCCTCAGAGTGCAGGATGGCTTTATTTTGGCTTTATAATGTGCTTAAGTGGTGCCAGCGGGACCTTTTTCCTGCAAGTAAGCTGCGGCTCGCTTTTAGCCTTGCAGAGATGGTTCCCGGAGCAATAGAATAGCAACCAGGCTTTTCTTGCGGCCGAAACTCTTGCGGCCATTTTAGATGAAAGGCTTTCCTGCGGCGCGTGTGGCCGCAAGGGATAGCAAGGCGCCGGCCGCAAGCCTGCCGGAGCCCCCGGCCGGAAGGGAATAGAATAGCCGAATAGCTTGCGGCCGGTCCTTGCGGCCCCGCATCTCCCACGGCCGTTAATAGAATGAGGCCCATAGTAATTAAGGTTGAAAAAAGACTTTCAGTCCATCAAGTTCAACCTGTTAAGATCTCCTCTGATCTGCAATATGCGGATTAGTTATTAATTAAAATTTTGATTAAATAATTATTAATAGTATAGTATTGGAGGATGAATAAAGAGTTAGTCCATCAAGTTCAACCTTTTTAGATCTCTATTGATCTTTTTAATGTGGACTATTTATTATTATTGTTAATTGTTATTTGATCCAGAGGAAGGCAAACAGAAAAAAAAAAAAAACATTGAAACTTTGCCAATTGTCTCATAAGGGAAAAAAAAGCAAAATTCCTTCCTGACCCCAGAAACTGGCGATCAAATTTCTCCCTGGATCAATATTCCTTGCTAGTTATTTAGGATAGCCTTGAATGCCCTCTTTTTTCAAAAATATATCTAACCCCTTTTTGAAGTTGTCTATCGAATTCGCTGTCACCACCTCCTTTGGTAGAGAATTCCACAGTTTAACCACCCTAACTGTGAAGAACCCTTTTCTTTGTTTAAGGTGAAATCTTTTTTCTTCTAACCTGAAAGGATGTCCTCTTGTCAGTTGAAAATCTCTTGCTACAAAAAGTTCACTTGACAAAGCCTTTTATTGACCCTGGATATATTTATATAACGTAATCATATCTCCTCTTAGATGCCTTTTTTCTAGCGAAAATAAGTTTAATTTTGTTAGTCTTTCTTCATAACTTAGCCCCTCCATTCCCCTTATTAGTTTTGTAGCCCTTCTCTGTACTTTTTCCAGCTCTAAAATGTCTTTTTTATGAGGTGGTGCCCAAAATTGTACTCCATATTCCAGATGAGGACGTACTAGAGATTTGTATAGTGGCAGAATTATATCTTCTTCCCTGGCTTCTATACCCTTCCTAATACATGCTAATATTTTATTTGCCTTTGCAGCCGCTGCTTGGCTTTGAGCGCTGTTACCTAGGTGGTTGTCCACTAGTACTCCCAAATCCTTTCAATATCTGATACCCCTAGATTTGCTCCATTAAGATTATAGATTGCTTGGTTATTGTTCCCTCCCAAATGCATAACCTTACATTTATTTGCATTAAATCTCATCTGCCATTTAGCCGCTCATTTCTCTAATTTATGCAAATCCTTTTGTAAGGAAAGTACATCATTATCTGATTTTATTACCTTGCACAACTTAGTGTCATCAGCAAAAATGGAGACACTACATTCGAGTCCTACTTCTATGTCATTAATAAATATGTTAAAAAGGAGAGGACCTAATACTGAACCTTGAGGAACCCCACTTATCACATTAGACCAATCGGAGTATGTTCCATTCACAACAACTCTTTGCTTCCTGTCTTTTAGCCAGCTCTCGATCCATGAGCAGATATTTACTGCAATTCCTGTATCCCTTAGTTTGCTCACTAGTCTTCCATGTGGCACTGTATCAAATGCCTTTGAAAAATCTAAAAAGACTACATCCACTGAGTTGCCCTGATCCAAGTTCCTACTAACCTCCTCATAAAAACTAATTAGATTGGTCTGACACGACCTATCCTTCATAAATCCATGTTGACTGCTACCTATGATCCTGTTCAAATAGACATATTCTTGTATTCTGTCCCTTATTAACCCTTCTAAAAGCTTCCCAACTACAGAAGTGAGGCTCACTGGTCTATAATTCACCGGATTTGCTCTAGATCCCTTCTTAAATATAGGTATCACCTCTGCTTTTCTCCAGTCATCTGGTAGAGACCCTGTAGTGAGTGAGTCTTGAAAGATTAGATATAATGGTTTGGCTATTACAGAACCCAGCTCCCTCATTACCCTTGGATGTATTCCATCAGGACCTGGGGCTTTATTAACATTTATTTTCTCCAACCTCTTTTGTATTACTTCCTGCATTAACCAATTATTTAGTAAAGGTAGTGTAGCCCCATTATGTTGCGGTGTCCCAATCACTGGTATCTCCCTTGTGTAAACCGACGAAAAGAACCTATTTAGCTCATCTACCTTTTCCTGGTCACTAATTATCAGATGGCCTGTGTCACATTGTAATGGTCCTATCGATTCCTTCCTGGCCTTCTTCCCATTAATATATTTAAAAAATATTTTAGGGTTAGTCTTACTTTCCATTGCAACTGACTTCTCATTTTCTATTTTAGCCAGTCTAATAGCCCTTTTGCAAGACTTGTTGATTTCCTTATTCTGTAGTCACATAAAGCTGCCTCTGTTCCCTCCTTCTTGTATAATTTAAATGCATATTTCTTTTTCCTCATCATGATCTTTAAGTCATTGTTAAGCCACATGGGATGTGATTTACTCCTATTCATTTTATTTCCACATAGTACATGCTGATGAGTATGTTTATTTAGTAAGGATTTGAATGTTGTCCATTTATTTTCAGTATTCTTCCCTGTAAGTTCTTTGTCCCAGTCTATATGTTGTATTGCTGCCCATAGCCCATTAAAGTTAGCCATTTTAAAATTTAGAGTTTTTGTTGGCCCCTTACAACTCTGTTTTTTGTGT
Source organism: Discoglossus pictus (assembly GCA_027410445.1). Classification (NCBI taxonomy): domain Eukaryota; kingdom Metazoa; phylum Chordata; class Amphibia; order Anura; family Alytidae; genus Discoglossus; species Discoglossus pictus. The sequence continues at coordinate 151,657,599 of CM050163.1, read as the reverse complement.
TCAATCTCAAATGAGACTGTGTTGTGATCACTGTTCACCAAGGGTTCCCCTATTTTTACATTTGATATTATATCAATATTACTTGTGATGACTAAATCCAAGATGGCCCCATTTCTAGTAGGTTCTTGTATTACCTGGGCCAGATAATGATCTCTGAGTGTACTCAAGAACCTGCTCCCCTTAGCTGAGCTGCTGGTCTCATTTATCCAGTTTATATCAGGGTAATAAAGTCTCCCATTATTAGAACTTGCCCATGCTTAGCTGCATTTCCAATCTGTAACAATAATTGTATTTCCTCACTATCAGCTGTATTTGGGGTTTTATAGCATACTCCCACCAATATGCGTTTAGAATTAGCTCCTCCACTATTTAGCTCAACCCACAAAGATTCAATGATGCCGTTAGTGCCAGCATAAATATCTTCTCTGACTATAGGCTTAAATTCAGGCTTAACATAAAGAGAGATCCCTCCTCCTCTTTTACCATTTCCCCTATCTTTCCTAAATAGGTTATAACCATCCAGATTAACAGTCCAGTCATGAGATTCATCCCAGCATGTTTCCGTAATGCCTATTAAGCTCCATTTTTCTTGTACTGCTAATATTTCTAGCTCATCCATTTTCCCAGGCAAACTTCTTGCGTTAGCAATCATACACTTTATGTTGCTATGGCTCTGCTGTTGTGAAGTGCCTGCCACTGTATTTGAGGCCCCTATTAATACCTCCCTACTTTCTATTGTAACCCTCCCCCCTTCTCCTCCCCCATGGGTAACTAATTCATCCCTTTCCCTCTCTACCCTATTTACCCCAATACTTCTATATAGTCCCCCCCCACCTACAAGTTTAAAACTAGCCCAGCCGTTCTACCATCCTATCCCCTAGCACAAATGCGCCCTCATCATTAAGCTGCAATCCATCCCTGCTATATAGATTGTACCCAAGTGAGAAGTCAGCCCAGTGCTCTAAAAACCCAAAACCCTCTGCACTGCACCACTTTTTTAGCCACGCATTAACCTCCCTAAGCTCCTTCTGCATACTTAATGAGAAGCATAACATCTTTCAAACCCCAAAATAAAAAAATCCAAAATATTGTTGACAAGTTTATTCACAAAGGTAAAAAATGAGAATCAAAAGAGCAAATCTAATTAATACATTTTAAAAAAAGGGTTTGGCATATTCCTCTGTTCCAAAATTTCAAGAGGCTATAACCATAGCCCACATTATTAGATGGGATGAGCAAGCGGAATCCAGGCACTGGTTCCAAATTGAAAAGGAAATGTCAGTAAAAAAGGAGTTACAAAGCTTCGTTTTTCAAAAAAAATCTGGTTCCTTTAGTTCGTAAACAATGGGAGAAACATTAGGAAATAACTTTAAACAATGGGATAAATTGAATTTGAAATACGCTTTAATCCCATTCCCTAGCCCTTTAACCCCATTGGCTCTATTATCCAGGGTATTGTATATTCCCTTTTTGGTAATTCTAGCTAAAAACGGGGTAGTATATCTAAGAGACCTCTCAAAATGGCTCCTTTAGACCCTTTAGGGAACTAATTGTTATATACGAATAACAAAACGCATTGTGGATAGAATGCAATCAAATCATTAATTCTAGTGGATGATAAATCCCATATAATGGCCAAGTGCCATAATATTATCAAGAATAAGCAGATTTTAGTTAAATCATTTAGTTTAAAATTTTGGGAAAAAGAGGTGAAAAAAGAGTGGTCTTTAGAGACATGGCTCTCAGAGTTTCTTACCACCTACAATTTTTTTCACAAACAGGTGGTATTATGTTCTGATACAAATGTTTCAAATTAACAAAAGGAATTAAACCAAATTTTGTTGGTGTAAATGTGGACAAAAAGGAACACAAATACATGTCTGGAGGGAATGCCCAATACTACAAAATTGGTGGTCAGAATGCTTTTTTCAAATAAAATAATTTGGTATAGATCTTCCCTTTAATAAAACACCCCTTTTTCAAATATTTCCCAAAGATGTCACAACAGAAACAAAAGCTCTTTTGGTACAGATCTTTATTGCAGCTAAAACCTCTATTGCCTCATATTGGAAACAAGAAAAAGGTTCTAGTTGGTCAGAAATCTTGTTAAAAATTAGCAGAACTTGTCTCCTAGAAAGAAACATTAAGGAAATTGGGATTTCCCAACTCCCTGGCAAAAAGTAGAACATATGGGACCAAAAGTATATTTAACAACAATACATATCTGCACAGAGTGTGTTATTATAGTCCCCCCCCCCCTCCTTATTCAGCAAATTCTTTCTCTTTCTTTTTCTCTTTCTCCTTTTTTGTATTTTTTGTCTTATTTCATCGGAGTTTGTTATATAATTTTCTTCTAATTTATAGACCAACTACCTAAGTTTAACTAAGATAAACCTATGTGTAATAATATGGCTGTCATGATCCTCCTGATGACCATTTTTGGGACTTATGTGATCTGGTGGTGTGGTCTGTTTATAGTTATATTATGTTATGTTAATTACTGTATATTATGTTGTTGTTATGCTAATTACAGTATGTTAAGTTGCTTGCCTATGTGTGATTCTGAATGCTGCATGTTTGGTTCAGTAAGTGTTAAATATTTGGGGCCCTATTAAATTATCCCTCATAGCTTTTTCGGTGCTCGCAAAAGGCAGATTTTTTGCTGTTTACGAGTACTAAATCTCTTGCAGCCTGCTTTGCCATATGACTACGAAAAATGGCCGAGAATAGGCTCAGAGAGAGCTACGTAGTCACACGCAGCCTAAAATCTACGCATGATTATCGCATTTCGTAAGAATCCCTACGGGCACAAAAAGTGCCCGCATGGGATCCTAAAGCCTCTTCGTGCTGCCTCGGAGCAGCCCGAGAAAGCCGTGTGAGGCTCTCCCCTGCTCCCTATACACTATACACATCCCCATGCTGCAGGTGATTCTATCGGGACCCCTGCAGCACCCCCACATTAACCCCTTGTACACCAATTGCCAATCTTGGCCGCGGCCCAAAAAATTAACCCGACCCTATGCTGGGGGTCCCCATCGGGCACCCCGAAGTGTCCCCACATAAACCCACTGCAGCGGGGGGTCCCCGATCTGCATAGATCAGGCCCACCGCTGCATTTAAAAGTTTAAAATTCCCTGCCGCTGCTCCTTAAAGGGGCCGCGGCACACTATTACCCAATCCCGTCCGCGGCACATACTATTAACCCCCCTCTATGCTGGGGGTCCCCATCGGGACCCCCGCAGCCCCCCCACATTAACCCCCTGCAGCGGGGGTCCCCAATCGACACCGATCGTGACCCTGCTGCATTTCAATTTTAAATTTCCCGCCTTGCGGGTTTTTAAAGGACCGTAAAGGTCCTGAAAGGACTTGCACTAAAAATAATAACCCCAGGCAACTAGAATTAACCCTATAATTCATGGGGGTCAATACAGACCCCCATAATCACTTAATTAACCCTATAATTCATGGGGGTCAATACAGACCCCCATAAGAACTTAATTAACCCTATAACTCATGAAGGTCAATACAGACCCCCATAAGGCCTTAATTAACCCTATAACTCATGAAGGTCAATACAGACCCCCATAAGGCTTTAATTAACCCTATAACTCATGAAGGTCAATACAGACCCCCATAAGAACTTAATTAACCCTATAACTCATGAAGGTCAATACAGACCCCCATAAGCACTTAATTAATCCTATAACTCATGAAGGTCAATACAGACCCCCATAAGCACTTAATTAACCCTATAACTCATGAAGGTCAATACAGACCCCCATAAGCACTTAATTAATCCTATAACTCATGAAGGTCAATACAGACCCCCATAAGCACTTAATTAACCCTATAACTCATGAAGGTCAATACAGACCCCCATAAGCACTTAATTAACCCTATAACTTATGAAGGTCATTACAGACCCCATAAGCCTCTATTTAACCCCATCAGTCCCATAAGGGTATATTATGACCATTATGGGCCTGTTACAACCCAACATTAACCACATAAGTGCCATGAGGGTCCTCAAGGACCATCATGACACTACAAACACTACACTATAACCCCCAATAAACCATTTAATCTAAACGATCCCCACTCTACACTATTCTATTAACACATACACTAACTACCTACACTACCTACCCCCTAATAAACCTCCCCACCACTCTAATTACAAAAAATAAAAAAAACTACCTTACAAAAAATACAAAAACCTACCTTACAGAAAAAAATAAAACCTAAGTCACTAAAAATAAAGAAACCTACAGTACAGAAAAAAACCTACAGTTCAGAAAAAAACAAATACATTAAACCCCCCCCCCACTACAGAAAATAAAAAAAAATACACAACTGAAAAGGAAAGACAGACATACACAATACAATACATACATACATATAATACATTACATTACTTACATTGCATATAATATATTACATATACTATATTACATATAATACAAATCAAATACCCCCTATCTATCTAACATAAATTCTATTTAATATAAAATAAATCCTAACTATATCAAATACATCCCCCTAACTATCTCATATACAATAAATCCTAACTACATACACAGACCCTAATTCTAAACTAAACTAAAATAAAGTCCTAACTACACAGACCCTAATTCTAAGCTAAAATAAAATAATTAAGACCACTTACCTTTAAGATGTCCCTTCAGATCACTAACCTAGGGGAAAAACAAATCAAAATAATTAGTACAAAACATTAACATGAAATAAAAAAAACATTATATACATTCTAAATATTCTACTCACCTTTCCAGCATGTCCCGTCATTGTTCAGCTCTTCCGGCGCGGCCCTGTTAAAAAAACACAATACATTAATACAATATACAAACAAGAAATAAAATAAACATATAAACATCTAAATATACATTTAACTTACCTCCCCGCGATGTCCCCGGCCTCCTCCCCTTCAGCCCCGGCTGGGCCCCGGAACTATCCGCCCCCTCAGAGTCTTTTCCGAAAGGAAATTGGCAATGGCGGCTTGTGATTGGCTGAAAAAGCTGTCTATCAATTTCAGCCAATCAGAAGTCGTCAATGTGTGAGCCCATCAGGATGGGATACACCCCAATATCCCACCCAGATTAGCTAAAGCACCTGTCAATCTTTATTGGAACCAATCACAAGGCTCAGATGCCTTCAGCCAATCACTATGGGATACACCCCCACGGAGTGATTGGTAGAAGACATCTGCGCATCCTGATTGGCTCACACATTGATGACTTCTGATTGGCTGAAATTGATAGACAGCTTTTTCAGCCAATTACAAGCCGCCATTGCCAATTTCCTCCCGGAAAAGACTCTGGGAGGCTAGTAAGCAGATCTCCGTTAGATAATTTTTTTTCATTTTTTTTTTTAGAGCGTGGATGGTTCCAGGGCCCAGCCGGGGCTGAAGGTGAGGAGGCCGGGGACATCGCGGGGAGGTAAGAGATGCAGAGTCTGGTTTTAAGCCAAAAAAGGGCATAAATCTCCTAACATTCCTAAATTGTTTGGAATAACATGCTTTAAAACATCAGGTATGATGTTGTATCGATCAGGTAGTGTAAGGGTTACACCCGCTTCACAGTAGCAGACCAATCTCCCCGTTTAATGCACCGCAAACAACCGCAAACAGTCCCTTTGCACAACCACAAACTCCCCATTTGCACAAGGTTGGATACCAAGCTAGCCATGTCCCGTTCCTTGTCCTCACTGATGTCATTGAAGGTCTCTTCCTCCACCCAGCCACCAAGGGTCCCCGAAAGGTGACAACAAGCCCCCTGGGATGCCTGCTGTGTTTGGTCTTCCACCTCCTCAAAGCCACCTTCCTCCTCTGACTCCTCTTCTTCAGACTCTTCTCTCTGCGTTGCCTCTGTCTGCGTTATTATAAGGTGTGTACTGTTAAAAAGTACTATTCCTATCGGTTTAATCCCTGTTACGTCCACTATTAGGGGACGTGTATATGGCATTGATTTTTGGAACAGGGAGATGGAAAAAGATGCTTGGTCGAACCTCCTACTTTGAATTTGTGGCACTGCACGTGCAATCTAAGGTGCCACCAGATATGAGTGTCACTGTGCACTGGCAAAAGTTGGCAGAGTAGGTGCTGTAGGCCTCACACACATGCCTGTAGGCACATTCCAGCAAATCCCTTCCAGAGCCTTCCATCTGAAGGACAGCAACCCAAAAAGCCCTTTTTAGGGCTAGAACATCATTTATTTTATTTTATTTTATTTTTCTGTGTAATCTAATTGCATATGCCTGCCTGCCAGCTTGTGTGTGTGACAGGCTAACACCTAACAGCTTATATTGTGCTCAGTGAAATAGAACAACACTTTTTTGACTGTAATAGATTGAATAGCAATTGGCTGCCTACAGGCGTGTGTGTGAAGCCTATTGCATCTACTCTGCCAACTTTTGCCAGTGCACAATGATACGTCATATCTGGTGCAACCGTAGTGTACAGTGACATAAAACAACACTTTTTTGATGGTAATCGATTGAATATCAGTTGCCTGCCTACAGGCATGTGTGTGAGGCCTACAGCACCTACTCTGCCAACTTTTGCCATTGCACAGTGACACTCATATCTGGTTTCACCTTAGATTGCACGCGCAGTGCCCCAAATTTGAAGTAGGAGGTCCGACCAAGCATCTTTTTCCATCTCCCTGTTCCAAAAATCAATGCCATATACACGTCCCCTAATAGTGGACGTAACAGGGATTAAACCGATAGGAATAGTACTTTTTAACAGTACACACCTTATAATAATGCAGACAGAGGCAACGCAGAGAAAGGAGTCTGAAGAAGAGGAGTCAGAGGAGGAAGGTGGCTTTGAGGAGGTGGAAGACCAAACACAGCAGACGTCCCAGGGGGCTTGTTGTCACCTTTCAGGGACCCTTGATGGCTGGGTGGAGGAAGAGACCTTCAATGACATCAGTGAGGACAAGGAACGGGACATGGCTAGCTTGGTATCCACCCTTGTGCAAATGGGGAGTTTGCGGTTGTGCAAAGGGTCTGTTTGCGGTTGTTTGCGGTGCATTAAACGGGGAGATTGGTCTGTTACTGTGAAGCAGGTGTAACCCTTACACTACCTGATCGATACAACATCATACCTGATGTTTTAAAGCATGTTATTCCAAACAATTTAGGAATGTTAGGTGATTTATGCCCTTTATGGCTTAAAACCAGATTCTGCATCAACTATGTAATTTTCCGTGGGAGTTTTGCCATGGATCCCCCTCCGGCATGCCACAGTCCAGGTGTTAGTCCCCTTGAAACAACTTTCCCATCACTATTGTGGCCAGAAAGAGTACCTGTGGGTTTTGAAATTCGCCTGCCCATTGAAGTCTATGGCGGTTCGCCGGGTTCGCCCGTTCGCGAACACTTGATGGAAGTTTGTGTCTGATGTTCGCGAATCGAAAATTTGATGTTCGCGACATCACTATAGGACAATAATTTCAAATAAATACTTAATATAGGAGCAGCCAGAAAGTAAGAAAGAAGAATGTTTTTTCCCCATGAAGGACTGTTATTTTTTTTAACAGAAGTAATTTGAAAAAGGCGATATAAGCATCTTAAGCATTAGAAAGGGCGGTTAAAGAAGTCAGGATTTTTTTTTTTTGAAAGTAACTATTATGGCAGTGACATAGATTCTTTCTTTTTTTTTTTTTTATATGTTATGAATGGACCTATGTTACTTAGGAATTTGCACCACTGAGGTTAGCCAAGGATTGACTAAACTTAGGAAAAGTTCGTCATTTTCTCTCCCCCATTTGATTCCCACCGTGTTTCTTTTTCTCTTTTAGGTGGGTAGCCATGGGTGAGAGGGTAATGTTTCCTACCAAAAGGTACTTAGTTTTATTTTCTTTTGTTGACCAGTGTTTAAATTTGTGTGGGTATTTTTCTATTTAATGTTTTTTTTTTACTTTTTTTTACTTTGGCTGGTTTAGTGGGGAGGTGAGGAGGGTTGGGGAGGGAGGGGTTCTAAATACGTTAGTAGATGCCTGGTACTCTTAAATGACATTGAGAGTGCTAAGCCAAAATGTTCAAGGACTTAACACTCCAGGAAAATGTTCGATATTCTTTAATGCTTTTCATAAAAAAAACGCGGACATAGTTTGTCTCCAAGAGACTCATTGACAGGCGGTAAGAGGGGAAGTGTATATCAACACAAACTTTGTTTCAGTTAGGAATTCAAAATATGTGAAAAAAACAAGAGGTACAGTAACATTCTTCAATGAAAAACTAACTTGGAAGGAAGATATTTCAGTAACCGACCCAGTAGTTCGTTTTTCCTTCTGGACAGGTATAATTAACAATAATAAAACCACTATTCTAAACATTTATGCCCCTAATAAAGGTCAGAGTAAATTCGCCAAAAAAACCTTAAATTCATTAAAGAAATATTTCTCTGGCCTTTTAATATTTTGTGGCGATTTTAATAATTATCCCAACCCCTGTCTAGATCGAAAAATGAATATATGATCAGAAGATAACTAAAACACAACACATAGAGTAGATAATTTGAATAAGATCTTAGATAAATGTGGCCTATTTAACTCATGGAGGTGCCTCAATCCTACTGAAAAAAATTATACCTTTTATTCCGCTAGACACGTCTCATACTCAAGAATAGATTATATATTTGTAAATGAATTGGCACTTAAAAAATGTATCAAAGCTGAAATTGATCCAATAAATTATTCGGATCATGGTTTAATATCTGCTACTTTTAAAATAGGTATAACAGTAAATGCTCCTCCCTCGTGGAAATTGAAAAATTCCCTATTGAAAGACCAGGAATGTAAAGTAAAACTTAAACAAGAGATTGACGAGATTTTTACTCTCAATAGACAATTGGTAGCAACCAACACTACTGTATGGTTGGCTCATAAGGCATACATACAGGGAATTCTTATAAAAATGCAGGCCCAATTGAAAAAAAAATGGAACCCCTCTCAGGGAATTATATATTAAGTTAACTTAAGCTGATAGAGACAATAAAGAAAACCCTAGTTCATCAAATATGAGTCAGATTAAGAATATACATAAATATATTAGGATTATAGAGCAAACTAAAATAGATAATTCTATATGGGCTCTCCAAAAGCGGTTACATCATTTGGAGAATAAAACAACTGCATTTTTAGCAAGTAAATATAGAGTTAATTCTACTAAAAAAAGAATCGATTTAATTAGATAAAAAAGTGAAATAATTTTGAATCCCCTCAAAATAGCGGAAACATTTGCTGCATACTATTCTGATCTATATAATTTGGCAGAGAAAGATGTAAATAAACCTAAAGGAAATGAAATCCAAAATTTTCTGGATAAAATTCATATGCCAAGAATTTCACCAAAAAAATTGGAAGCATTGAAAAAGAAACAATAGATGTTATCTCAAAATTAAAGATATCTTCAGCACCGGGCCCTGACTGTTATGTAAACTTATATTATAAGTTATTCCAAAAAGAAATGTTGTTTGATTTAACTAGATGATTCGATGAAATCAAAATGACAGGTCTCACCCCAAAAGAATTGCTTCAAACACATATTATAACTATACCTAAAAAAGAGAAAGAATGTATGGATTATAAAGATTTTCGGCCAATTTCCCTTATTAATACTGATAATAAAATATATGCTAAAGTGCTGGCAAACAGATTGAACATGGTAATTCATTCCTTGGTAGATAAAGATCAAAACAGTTTTATAGTAGGTAGGCAAGGGACTGATAATGTAAGAATCTAGTTAATCTCATATCCTATGCTAAACTAAACAAGAAGTCGTCTGTCTTTCTATCTTTAGACGCGGAAAAAGCCTTTGACAGAGTCGGATGGGACTACATGGATCTAGTCCTGGTCAAATTTGGCCTTGGAGACTTTGGATCCAGGGCCATTAAGGCCCTTTATGTGGCCCTGTCCGCCTATGCCATGGGCCTTGGAGTCAAGTTGGATAGCTTTAATATATCTAATGGGACTAGACAAGGATGTCCCTTGTCCCCTCTCACCTTCTACTCTTAATGGAACCGTTAGCAATTTCCATTAGAGAATGCAAAGGCATTCAAGGTATAAAATTGTGAGATATCGAACATAAAATAACAATGTTCGCAGATGGTGCTGTTCTTTCTCTTGAACGTCTAGTTGATTCACTTGCAAATCTCCACCATTGTATAGGAGAATTTAGCAAGCTTTCAAATTACAAATTACATTTATCTAAATCTGAAGCATTTATGATAGATCAAAAAGAAGAGGAAAGTATATTCTAAAAGACTAATTTTCTATATACATGGCAAAAAAGCATAAAACATATGGGTATTGAACTACAATCAGATTTCAAACAGATAATTGACAATAATTTTAAGCTGGCAATTAGAAATGTGAAAGCTTGTATTGAAAGGTGGAGAAACCTTCATGACTCGTAGTGAGGAAGAATCATAGCTGCAAAAATGTTCTTAGTGCCCAAAATAACATATTTAATTAGAAGCATACCTTACCACCTTACACTTCAAAATATTCTCGAAAAGTTTATTCATAAAGGTAAAAGAATGAGAATCAAAACTGTAAATTTCATTAATAAATTTTTAACAAGGTGGCATCCCTTTATCCAGAAATTTCAGGAAGCAATAACCATAGCACATATAATTAGATGGAATGACCAAGTGGAATCCAGGCACTGGTTCAAAATTGAAAAAGAAATGGCAGCGAATAAAGAGTTACAAAGTATAATTTGTGAAAAATAAATAAATCTCTGATTCCATTAGATCGGATTCTATAGGAGAAACTCTAAGAAATAATTTCAAACATTGGCATAAATTGAATATTAAATATGCCTTAATTCCATTTCCCAGTCCGATAACCCCACTGGTCACTCTCTCGAGAATTGGATATTCCCCTCTTGGAAATTCTAATTAAAAACGGGGCAGTATATTTAAGAGACCTCTTTCAAAATGGTTCTATAAGACCCTTTATAAAACTAATTGTCAAGTACAAATTACATAAATCATGGTGGTTAGATTATTATAGATTGTGTACTCAGTTGAGGTCTCTTGGGTTTATCCTAGTAAACCACAGAAAGTTCACTGACTGTGAGAAATTAATTCTAGAGGATGATGAATCTTATTTAATGGTCAAGGGTCATAATATTATCAAAAATAAGCAGATTCTAATTAAAACATCTAGTATAAAGATTTGGGAAAAAGATGTGAGAAAGGAGTGGTCTTTAGAGACATGGAGCTCTGCTTTTCATGCATCTCACAAAGAAACTTATTTTAAGATTATTAATAGGTGGTATTATGTACCGCTAAAAGTTTTTCAGATTAATAAAAAAAATGAAGCCAAATTTTGTAGGCGAAACTGCGGACAAAAAGGAACACATATACATATTTGGTGGGATTGACCAATACTTCAAAAGTGGTGGTTAGAATGCTTTTTTTCAAATAAAATCAACTTTTTAGATAGATCTTCCATCTAATGTGGTAATACCCCTTTTTTACATCTTTCCCAAAGAGGTTACGTTAGAAACAAAAGCTCTTTTGGTACAGATTTTTATGGCAGCCAAAACCTCCATTGCCTCAAATTGGAAACAAGAAAAAATTAGCACTTAGTCGGAAATCTTGATAATAATTAGTAAAACGCATCTCCTGGAAAGGAATATTGAGGAAATCGAGATTTCCAGACTTCCTCTCAAAAAGTGGACAATATGGGATCAAAAGTATATTTAACAGGGATACATCTTTTTCAGGAGTGTCTATACATAGCCCCACCCCCCCTCTGCTATTCTTTTTTTATATTATATAAGTATATATTTTTATTATATAAGTCTAAATCAAAATTTTGCGTAATAAAATATCTATATTTATTGCTTGACCTGATTGCAGGATATTGCTACAACTTTTTTAAGCTTAAATTTCATGCATGGTGGTGTTATCTGTTTTCTCTTTTCATCATTAAGGAAAAAATTATAATTTTTTATGTATTTTCTCTTGTTTTGTCTTATTGTTCTCTTTAATGTAAAATGTATTTAATATGTTTCTGTAAAAGATATTATCAATTTATGTTGTAAGAAACTTTTGTGAATAAAGAGAGATTTAAAAAAAAAAAAAAAAAGATTGCAAAGAAACTGTTCAGCGTGCACTTGAATTGGAAATGAGACTGCATAGTAGAGTTTATAGCCATAGCTCTACTAAGAAAGACTTTCATCGGCACTATATACAGTACTAACAGAGACCAACTACTTACACCCAAGACTAAACAAGAATCCACTGTTGTGAGATTCGTTGGTACATTTAATTAACAATGGCTCCAAATCAGCCAAATTTTGAATAAACACTCACACATCTGGAGATCTGATCCCCAATTAAAACCTGTCATTGGTGATCATATGAAGATGAGTTGGCATAGATCCTGCAATTGTTGGTACATTATTGTGAGGAGTCACTTTACTAGACGTAAAAAACACAGAAGACTACCCAAAGGGACTTTCAAATGCGGTCACTATTGTTCACATATGATTAGAGGAGAACAAGTGGTAGACAGAATGGGTAAGACACATAAGGCTAAGGAATTATTTAATTGTAGCTCCAATTCGGTAATTTAATGTTTGGTGTGCCCCTGCAATTTAAAATATGTTGGTATGACGAGTAGAGAGATAAGACGTCGGTTGGACGAACACTTAGGCATCATTAGGAATGCACAAAAAGATCAAGAGAAAGGCAAAATTCTAACTCTAACTGGGGCACGTCACTTTTTGTTATGTCACAATTCAAAACCAGATCTTAAGTGTTTTAACCTACAGTGAGTAAACCTAGAAATTCAGAGAGGTGATATTGAGCAGGAACTATTGAAGGCCGAAAGTAAATGTATAACCTTGTTGAACTGGGCCTGAATGAACAGGTTCATTTTACAGTGTTCCTATAAATCATTCTCTGATGGACTATGTCATATATAATTATTCTTATGTTCCTTATACCATAGATCCTATTTGAATTCCCAGTTTATATCTCACTACACAATATTTTGGGATAATCATCATCTGATGTGGTTATAGTTATTATGTCTGTATTATTTTTATAAAAGAATATCTTGGTGTTCTCTTTGATATTGGGTCAACCTACAGGATATGACCCTAGGATACTCCACTATACCATATAATTTTTCTTGGTCCTGTAGACCTTTTCAAATGATAATCATAAGGTGTTAGTCTAGGTCATACATGGGGTGTGCATGCCAACTATTTGCTGCTGCAGTTTTCTACTCTAGCCCCTATGTTCTGTATACCAAGTAATTATTGACAGGGCACACTAATAAGTTAATCCTATTTACTTACCTGTTGCTCTTTTTATATATATGTGTATCTATAGTTATATTATTTGTGTTACTGTGAGCTATTTACACTGACACTTTATTCAGTTTGTGGGCGCCCAGTAGGCTGAGAACTCCTGTTACTGAGCTATATAACTGCAGGCTTGTATGCATACGAGATTGGCACTTTTTCTCAGAGATTCTGCAAATACCTACATTTTTTCTAACTAGTTTGTGACTCCGTCACATAAGGAGGCTGTACCTGGCCCGAATTTCACTGTGTAGGGTTAACAATAACACTGGTCCTCCCCTTAGACATATTATACATGGCTGAACACTTCCCTAACCTCTACAAGCCACTGTAGAAGCTACCTTATGCAAAACTCTCATATCAGGCTATATGGCGTTGCAGTGAGTTGATGTCAGCGCTGTGAATGGCCGGTCTGATGGCACTGTTCCATTTATGAAAGAAAAGTGACTGCACTCTAATTTGATATTGGTTATAAGGCACTTCTCTCTCCTTCTGGCTACTGGAGACACTTTTCCTAACCTTGGGCCTGACCTGACATTTCCACTAGCAGGTTACATTATATAACCACTAGGGACAGATACCATATTACACATCTAAGCCATTCACTACACAATATCACATACCTTCCTACCTAAGTAAACTTTCACTTTCTTCCTCACCCTTGCTATTCCCTATCTGGAAGAGGCAGAGACTTGGGGAGAAGTCTCTTCCATTCCCTTTAGATTGTAAGTAGTCAGTTTCCGATCTTGTAGGGTGCTTTGGAAAAAAGCACTTCCTGCAAAGATTCTAAGTTCAAAACAGGGCCCTCCATTTTTCTGCAGTTTGTTAACATTGTATTTTTCCATGTCCTTCCCCCCTGAACAGCGCTACGGAATATGTTGGCGCAATACAAATAAAGGTTAATAATAGTATAGGGAGTTAGTCCTTCTTCTGTTTATTATCTAGAGGGTAAATAGTGAGTCCTCATAGCTTAGCAATGTTCTAGAAAGGGAGCTCCACCATACTTATATTAGGGGTTGCTCTGTGCCTTCACTCTCTGTGTCAGTCTAGGAGGCATTTTATGCACCTGCATTATATACCAGTATATTACTGGACTGGCTATGACAACTCTAGGACTGTCGTTTTGTGTACTTATATCTTTTTAAATCATAATTTTTTTACTTACATAAATGTTAATTATTTTTAATTGTACATATTAAAAGTTATGTAATACTGGTTGTATATTTCACCATAGTTTCTCTGCTCCAAAGTAATCACCCAAATGACTAATAACTAGTCTTGGAGAGGTATACTTTTTCTTTCTTTTTGAACTGATTACATAACAACATACATGTCTCAGTTCTAGATTTTTCTTTAGAATAATGTAAATTAATAAGTATCATTGCATGCAAGCCATAATTCCTTTTACTAGAAAATATATCTAAATATATATATATATATATATATATATATATATATATATATATATCAACCAAAGTTAATGTCTTAATTATAATTAGGAATATATACCAACTACTTTAATGATTGCACAATGAACATCTAATTTTACATCCACTTTAATATTTTTTTTTTTAACAACATGGTTTTAAAAGTCAAAAAAGTTTTTTTTCTCTGTAATATAATTCAGAACACATTCTTTGCTTGGAGCGCTCTAAACTGCTAAGGTCCTTCATTCTGTCTTACATAACTCTAACTATTCAGCATAACGGAGCAATGGGAAGTAAAAAAAAAAGGACTTACATTCCTTTTTCCATATTCATTCATTTATTAGTAAAAAAATCTGACAATTTTACACAAGGAAATTTTGTATTTACAAAAAATTAAAAATGAGCAGAACTGCATCATTACAATTATTTCAGAGAACCTGTCTTGTTAACCACCAATCTTACCACTCTCTGATTTTCTGAGACTTATAACTTAAATTTAACTTACTGAGTAAGAAGTACTTTACTTATATCAGATGTACAGTTTATTGATCCAGATGTTCTAGTGTTCTGCTCTCAAATAGGTCCTGTTAACTTCAGACCATTTAGCAATCTTCCTATGCTAAGTATAATATAAAGCATAATATAAAAATACAACAATACAGCTCAATGTGGCTTAATGTGCAAGTAAAGGGCTTTTGGGTGTCATGTACACACAGCTCAAACCGCACTGTAATGTCAGCAGACATGCTGAAGTGAAGGATGCTGCATGCCTGCTGTAGCTGTATGGTCTTGGTCTCTCTCTTGATTTCTCTGATGCTCTCTCTCTCTTCCTCTCTCTTGCTCTCATCTTATGTTTATGGGTAAAAAGTGGGATCTAGATTAATATTTGTTTGCAGAATAAAACTATCTCCTCATAGTGTGAACATTCATTCATCCTCCTTTGTTCTCTGTGGTGTGGTATATGTGTGTAGATGTCTTTCTACCTATTATACAGTATGTGTAATACAAAGCGAGCCCAACCTGATAGGCTAGTAACTCTCCTTTGTAAATGTTGTCCCCTGTCCACTGCCGTAGGAGGGCAATCTCCTAATATTTTGCATTTTTTCAACATAAATTTTATACAAAATACCACTTATTTTTTACATACATTGTCTCAGGTATGAGATTACATGATTGAGTCCACTTAAGTTAATTTTATTTATGAATTAATTATGTTGATATAATTATGCAAGATTAAATAATTAAAGGACTAAAGCAGATTGTATAATTTTAAATAGTTGTTACCTATTTATGGAGGAATAATATTGAATAAAATGCTAATTTGATGCCGAAGATATTAGTCATGTGAGGACTCTGCAGATTTTTATTAGAGAAATAAACACAATGGTGGTAGCTTCTTTCCCAGTTGCCTTCTGACCTCGAGTCATGGCTATCGGATTATGGGACAAAATTACCGACAAATACATGCAAAGCCTTTAACTTATTTTTCTTTCTCTTTTAATTCATTTGAAATTCATCACCTGGGTTCCACTGTACAAGGTGTTCACACATGTACAAATTAAGCATTTCAGTGAACTGTTAGAGCTGTAAGTAAAAAAGATTACTGTACAGTAGGGGTAATCCTATTTGTAAATATGAAAGCAATGTATCATTGCTAAATCTGAGATGTACTTTTATAACATAATACATTTTTTGTTTTTTAAGACCCATTGGTCTACAGAGCATTTTAAATTGTTAATATGACCAGTGCAAAGTTCAGTACCTTGTTTATGTACTTCTGAAAGACTTTTACAAGATTTATTCATAAATTATTAATATATTTTATTATTATTATTTGTATTATTATTATTATTTATAAAAGGCTTTTGTCCTAGATGGGCTGTAAATACTTTAAAAGAACTTAGTATAAACTATGCTAATTTAATTCTTAGTACATTTAGTTGTTGTGCGTATGCTGGCAGAAAAGCACCAGTGATATATTAGGAGACCATGGGTTTCTTTCGGTTTCTTCCTGATTGTTTAGCATATTTAGTAATGTTTTAGAATTGAATCCAGTAAAAATTATAATGCTAAAAACTCTAGTATATATCAACCTATTGCACAAATACACATCTAACAATTTTATGCTGTTTCTATGCAACATTCTGTTCAAGACAATTATACATTTTGGTAAAAATATTGTCATTTTCTTAGGTTACTTTATACAGTACTGGCTTTTTAACTTAATGATTTTAAACAATTTAGACTACACATCTAAGACTCTGAGACTTCCACAGCTGATCAAAGAGAATTTCATGATCAAAGGTGCTGGATGATTTAGACACGTCAAAGTACAGAGAGAGTGTAACTTTTCTGAAACTGCACTAATTTTGTATTCAATTCATGATTGTCGGTAGCATATTATTACTAGTTCTATACACTACAATAAATGAGCATTCAATTTCTTTGAATAGTACCTAAACAGGGAAATGCATTTTTTTAGGATTCAAACTATGTATCTATTTTAAAAATAGAAGCACTAAATATATATTTCCCATTTAAGCATTACATTTATGAAGGATTATATATGCTATATTCACGTATATATATATATATATATATATATATATATATATATATACACCTTAAAACAGCAAGTTTGTGAGTTTTCAATCTTGCAAGGTGTTTTCCGAAAAGCACTATACACATGAGGCTCTAAGCTCAGTTATCCCTTGACGGAGTGGCCTTTCTTCAAGACGAGGTGGGCCTGCCGCACAGTAAATAGGTTATAATTGGTGACTATTTTGAACTCCTGTTCACAGAGATATAGCTGCAGCTTTGTGAGAACTCTTACTATGGCTAAGCATTACTTTTCTACAGTCAAACAGTTCACCTTCCTCTGCAGTAGCTTGTGGGCATTGTAAGCATGTTGCTATTCCCCCTCTTGAACTCTGGTTTGACTAAACTTTGCTCCTATGCTGTATGTGTAATTGTTCCCTTACACATTAACAGCCTTATTAAATTGCGATTCGGTACATTTAAAAGGGCTCTTTTTAAGCACACAGCATATTTTATTAACAGAATTTTTTAGTTAGTGAAGACCTTGCTTTTGGATAGAAGTTCACTAACTAAAAACTTCTGTAAAAAAATATGCTCTGTGCTTATATAGAGCGCTTTTAAATTTACTGAATCACAATTTAATAAGGCTGTAAGCACATAAAGTAGTCCAGTGTGGCAAGAACAAGGGCTGTTGTTAACAGCAGTTTTGAGAGTGCTGAAGTATAACTCGAATTTGGCATCCAGATGACCTTAGGCTCCTTTCCAAGTGGGCACATAGTAGTGAGAAAAGGCCCCAGTATGTTGGAGCTTTTTTTGGTAAGCTAGAAAGTGTGAATGCAGCCTGCATACAGGAGACTAACAGCCCCATTGAAATTTGCTGGAGTGATTAAAATAGAAAAGCCTGCAAGGAAATGGCCAGATCCAAATCCGTAAACCATGCTTCGACATGTAGTAAATTATGAAAAACCTGTAATTACCGGTTTAGATGGAGCCAATAGTAAAAGAGAACGTCATCATTATGTCACTAAAACATGGAGGTTAAATTTCAATCACTTACTGTTTTGAGTTGCGAACGGACCTGCGTTCCAGAAGTAATGCAATATTAATTAACCAGTAAATATTATATTCTAGTCCATGTGAGTTCCATTATATTAATACATTGATTGCTGGGATCAATAGAACACGGAAATTAAACATAAAAGAAAATATTTTGTATTGCAGATCTGCCAGCTTAACAATGTTGTGCTATTAATTTTAATCCCTTTCATCGCTTTCCCTGTTATTTAAAACACAGTATTGTGTTTATATTTGCTTTTACAGTGCTACAGACAGGAGTTTAACAACCTTGCGTGTCCTCTCTAGTACCTGTAGGATTTTTGGCTACATTTGCCATTTACGGGTGTTAAAACAGTTTGAGGACTTGAGGACTTGTAGCAATTTAATAGCTATTATATATTTTAATATTTACGGGTTTAAAAGATCAAAGGCTTAGCTGGGTCGGAGTTCAAATTTTGACAGTCCATAGGGATTTTCTGCCTGTAACCCGCAGATCATTTATGGGTAGCTAAAAGAGGCCAATTTAATAGCCATAACTCATGCGGGAACCTTTACGGGCTACGATTTCTAAAGCTGAAGGAATTTAATGGGGCTGTAAGTCTGAAGCATAATAGTCTCTATAGCAATGCTTGTAATTAGAAAGCTATTTCCAAGGTGCTTGACACCCACTTATAATTATTTACAAATAATAAGGAAATTCTAAGAGTACAGAATACTTTATAACTTTGTTAATACAAAAAAGCACCACAATTAAAAATGACTCCTATTATGTATATAGTCAAATAGAGCAATCACAAACCTCACATAGTGGAATATACAATATCAATTGTACATAAGTGATAGAATGGAGAGTAGATCTATGTCCCCTGAAGCATCCTCCTTACTGGAAGGCTCACTAATTGATGCCGCAAATCTGGCTAAAAAAAATCACAAAGTTTTGTAATACCTGTCATGAGACAGGGCATCCTCAAGGTATCCCTATGGATTCTTCTTTCCCAATCACTATCCCTTATGACTCTGGGGATCCCCCATCTACCTATAATCATGTAGGTCCCAATAGTCTTTAAACTATGTAAGTGTAAGCTAACTAAAGAAATCCTTGGAATCTAATAATTACCTCCCATCCCGTGATAGGTAAAATAAACCCCCTGCCACAGAGGTCCTTAAAGGAATTAAAATGAACTCCAATACCTTGGGGGTCCTTGATGGATCTCAAAAACAGATAAAATTAACCCTTTAGTTAAGGAAGTCCTTAAGAGACCCCAGTGGCACCAATTAATAATCCCATACCCCACTCCTATTGTTAACCACATACCATTATACCAAACCATTTTTATAGATTCAGATTGCCTAGAATTTAAGCCAATCACAATCAAGTATTTGATATCACCAGAGCTTAATGTCTAACTAATCAGAATTCACTGATTGACAATCAGAATCCGCGAAAACTCTATTTAAGGCTAGGAAGCACACCAAAAGTCATTAGTCAGCACAGGAGCTCCTTCTATGTAGAGCCCCATTATCTTTTTTTTTTTTTTTTTAGAGAGGTAGGTTTTTGAGGATACGACACATTTCAACAGGCCAGATGATGATCATTGTTTTCAAGCAAGATTGAAGAAGTCATAATTTATCAAGTAACATGGATATTACATTTATCCAGGGCAGAAGAATGAGGTTCATTGATCAATGCTGGAAGGTGTCACATGGTAGATTAGTACACATTTCTCCCTCTCAGGTTTAGTTATTTTTATATTTGATGTAAATTTTTATATTACTTTTTTGTCATACGAGCCATGGGGTTAGGTTACGTGAAGGTCCAATATGGAACCCTGTGGTGGAAGGTAGGGTGCCATGGGGGCCCTTGGTCAGATAAAATCTTGCTAATCCATTCATTATTGCCTCAAAAGGAAAATAATACAGTGTCACAATGAGGGAAAAAATTGACAACTGTGACTTTGAAGTGCTTCCATGATCTTCTGGGCCAACATATTCCATAGAGCTGTACAGAGGGTAAAAACAAGGAAAAAACAAGTGCAGAAAACAAAGGGCCCTATTTTGAGTTTAAAATCTTAATATAAATTGTTTTTTTTCCAAATCACCCTACAAGATTAGAACTCGCTACTTACAATCTAAATGGAGGGAAAGAGGCAGAAACCTAGGAAGATAGGATAAGGAGTAGCAAGGTTAGGAAGGAATGAAAGCTTGCTTAGCTAAGGTCGGTGCGCAAAGTTAGAAAAGGGAAGGGGACTGATGGTGTCAATGGAGATGATTTGTTCTAGTATGTAACGTTATCTGCCCTAGCTGCCCCTCAGATAATATAACCTGCAAATGGGAAAGCAATTTGAATGCTATATAGCTGCAACAGTTAGAGATGGGAGGGTGTGCTGGAAATGTTTACAGGAGATAGAGTGAATCAGATAGGAGCCAGAAGATGTGTGTAAGGGTCTATACTTAATGGTGGATGATCTGCAGACAAACTGTTAGGCCTATGACAATTGGAAAAGAAAGAAAGGGATTAGGTGTATAGGACATAAGAGAGGGGTGGGTGGTTAGGGAGGGGTTTAGGCTTACAGAGTGGGGGATGGAACATTCAGACATGGTATTGGGTGAACAATCTAAGATATTAATTATGGTTACATTAAACACATTAAAGAGGAAGTATGGAAAAATATGCATGTTGATAGAAGCATTGTACCTCTCTTCTAAATGGTGGATAAAATGCTTAGGGAATGAATCAGTATGAATCAGGCGGAGAAATGGGGTGAATCAGATAGGAGCCATGTGTGTAAGGGTCTGTCCTTAATGGTGGATGGTCTGCAGAAGAAATGTGAGGCCTTGCTTCTCAATTGCTTGTGGTATGTCTGCAAAGGGGTATGTCACAACACACTTTTTTTTTAATACACAATTGTAAATGATGTCCCTTTGATACACCGTCTTATGGGTAACCATTAAATTGTATGTACTTGAATGTGTCAATCAGCCCCAAGCCCTCATGCACTCTGTGGAAGCCATGGATGGCTTCCTACCTCTCTTCCTTAGCCTCACTTCCTGGATTTTGACACAGCCCAACTTCCTCAGTGGAGACTGTCAAAAAATTTCTACAAATAAAATCCAATCCTATACGGTTATTATAAGCTAATATAATAATCCTTTTATTTACACTTTAATTTATATCCAGTGTATTAATATTTTATATGCTCTATACACATGCATATATATATGTGTATATATATATATATATATATATATATATATATATATATATATATATATATATATATATGTGTGTGTTTTACATAGAGCACACCCAGGGCCTAATTGTAATATAGACAATAATATATGTTAAAACATTTAATAGTGTCATTAAAAACTAAAGTTAAAATCTTTTTTTATTTTTTATTTTTTATTTTATTTTAACAAATATATTACATCACCAGAAAAAGAATAAGAAACATACAATACACAAAAACAAACAGGGATAACGAACAAACATTGTACCAACGATATACTCTAAAAGTAGAACGGTTTTCTAGATTATATAATACATTGAAAAGGTACAATGTACATCCATACTGGCATTCGCTCAGATTCGAGGCAGATAACATGTTTAAACACATGGGCCAATGAGGATAATTAGGTCCGAATGGAGTTACACCTGAGAAATAGTAAGGTAAGTACTATTTCCCCCTGCCCTCTGGCTAAAATGTACTATGTTTGATGTAGTTGTCCCATTTAGACCAATTTATCATATTTCTATTTTTTGCATTAGCCAAACTATAAGCGTTGAGATATAGGTCTCTGTTATAACAAATAGTGTTTATTAACTCTCTAATTGTAGGTATATCTGGGGTTTTCCAGTATTTTACTAGCAGCCATTTGGCCCCCAAGAGTACATGCGAAACCAAGTTCCTTTCCACTGGGGAGAGAAACTCCAACCCTCTATGGAGGATGGCCACTTGAGGGGTACAAGGAATATGTTTATCTAAAACTCTAGCTAGAAGTTGACAAATTTCTAACCACATATCTGAGATCTTTTTACACTTCCACCAGACATGGGAGTCATCTCCTAGAAAACCGCACTGTTTCCAGCAAAGGGCGTCCCCTTTTGTATTAAATTTTGACATTCTAACCGGGGTTAAATGCCATCTGTGTAAGATTTTAAAAAAGAGTTCCAGATAAGCTGGATTTATGGCGGATTTCTTAATCAACATTATAATATCCCTCCAATTGTCTTCATCAAGAGCCATATTAAGATCTAGTTCCCAGCCTATGATTCCCTTACTTTTAATAAACGGAGTAATCTCGCTTATAATCTTATTGCAGTTTGAAATAATATTATTATTCCTTCTCTTTATAATTAGTTCTTCTATTTTAGTAGGTGAATTTATTTCTAGGGTTTTAAATCCCCAAGACATTAAAGCTTGTTTTAAGCTTTCGTAATTTAGCCATGAGAGTTTTTCCAGGTTATATTTTTTCATTAACTCTGAATATGTCAGAAGATTGTTATTGTAATATAATTCTGATACCAAGGAAATGCCTCCTCTATACAAAAGATAACAGTTTACGGAGGGGTCTCTGGAGTATACCAATTCAATAGGGGTGGCTAAAGATGGATAATGTGTTATTTGCATTCTCTCTTTATTCTTATACCAAAATTTTACTAGAAATTGTATATTTTTTGGTAGTTTACCCAGTGAATTCTTATTGTAGTATGGTAGCCATAATAGGTTCTTTATAGAAGAGTCACAAAGAATAGCATCTTCAAGGGCAAGCCATCTGGGTTTCTCCTGGAGGGTGTTCCAATTTATAAGTTGCGCGATGATAATTTTATGATATATGTCTTTTTTACTAGGGGCATTTAAGCCTCCTTTTTCATATTTCTTACTGACCACGCTTTTCATGATTCTACTTTTTTTCGCACCATATATGTATTTATCTAAAATATCCTGAATGGTTTTCAGATAATTATTTGATATTCTATCAGGTATAGATCTTAAGCAATAGGTAATTTTTGGGACAATACTCATGTTGGTTGCAGCGATTCTCGCCGACCAGGGCAGGTTAAGAGATCTCCAGTTACATAGAATAGGTCTAATTTGTTTCATCACATCCTCCAAGTTAGATTTAAGGATATCCTTAACTCCAAATGACATTTTTATGCCCAAATGGACGATATATTCGGATTTCCAATTATACGAGGATAAATTTTCCAGTCTATTTTTAACTTCCAGTTTAAAACCTCTCATTAAGGTATTAGATTTTAAATTATTTATCTTAAAATATGATAGTCTTCCGAATTCTTCAAGAATTTCTTGTAATTTTGGGCATGCCTCCTCCGGGTTGGTCATGGCAATGACAATATCGTCTGCAAAACCCATAAATTTAAATTCCTCCTTATTAATAATTACACCCTCTATAGCTTTACACTCTCGAATATAGATAGCTAAAGGTTCTATAAAGAGTATGAACAATAGAGGGGATAGGGGACATCTCTGCCGAGTGCCATTTCCAATTTTAAACTTTTCTGACTCGAAGTCAAGTTTTGCAATATATGCCATAGGACTGGCATACAGGGCTTTAACGGATCTTGAAGCAAAATCGTTAAATCCGAATTTCCTCAGGACCGCCTGAAGAAATTCCCAGTTGACCCTGTCGAATGCCTTTTCGGCATCCAAAGACAGGGCCAATAAGGGTATATCCTGTTCTACCACATAGTTTAAAATATCAATCATTCGTCTAGAATTATCAGATGCTTGGCGACCAGGAATAAAGCCTGTTTGGTCTCTATGAATCAACTGATTGATTATAGTTTTCAGTCTATTAGCCAATATTTTGGCGTAGATTTTTATATCTAAATTAGATATTGGTCTGTAACTCCCGCACTGCTCCGGATTTTTACCTTCTTTCAAAATTTTGATTATTTTAGTCTCTGACATCTCAGGGGGGATATGCCCTGTTTGTTTTATTTCATTAAATAGGTTGCATAAATGACTCTTTAGTTCAGACACAAAAGATTTGTAAAACAGAGAGTCATATCCATCTACCCCCGGGGATTTGTTGAATCTTGATATTTTGACTTCACGTAAAATTGGGTAAGAGGTGGAAAAGACTCAATGAGCTCCTATATCCATTGAGTAAATGATCCCTTAAGACCACTGAAAAAATGTGATCCAGTTATAAAGTGCTAAGTGCTCATAAACAACTGTGAGTAAATGACTGTGAATAAATGACTGTGATAGATATTGCACAGAGATAAAAGTGAATAGTGCTGAGTGCAAATAATGATTATGCTGGATCACATAATCATAAATTAAATGAATGTACAATATTAAATATAAATACAAATAATATTATAATCCCAATTATCCAAAAAATGGATATGCCCCAAATGAGATATATTGCAGTGCTCAATGATATATATATTGAATATTAAAGTCAGATGGGATAGCAACAGATAATAGTTATAATTGCAATTGCACAAGGTCTTTAAAGTTATATGAAACCACTCCTACTACCAATAAATAGGATTAGCTGATATTGAAAAGAGACTGGAGATCCTAATTCCTAAGTGCATTTGGTATAATACTCATACTATTAAAGATAAGGGAAGGAGGATTTGCTTAGTCTAAATGGAAGGGATGTAGTCCCATACGGAAGTGTTACAGCTCCCAGCTCCGTGAGCGATGCCTATGCGCCCGATACTGACGTCATAGGTCAGCGGTGCGGCGTTACGTAATGTGCAACCCGACGTACGTTTCTAAACTATTTCATCAGGGGTTACCGTCAAGGGCAACGGAAGGCTATTTAAGGCATTCCGTTGCTATGGAAAAATAAAGATTAAAACCAACACGCTATTATATACTTTGAAATCTGAAATAGGTGGGAAATAGACTACTAGTACTGAGCAAGATCTATATAAATATTACATCAAAAAATAACAATATGCGTAGATAATATTGTAATGACTAAAATATTTAGTGGGGGTAAATGAACATGCCTAATTGAGTGCATGATATATATTTCATAATCCACTGTATGATCCACACGTAGTGCATATTTGTGGAATGTTTTATTATATACAGTATAAATATGGTTTAAATTTACCTGTAGTGAGGAGGAAACTGCATTCTAACTCAATATCATGATGAAACAGTATGTTAAACTCCAAAAAGGGGAAAGGGAGTTTATTATAATTGTATAGTTTGTATAAGCCATATGGGGTATTAGATTGCCAAAATGAATATTAGGATCAAAATTCATATGAAGATGGAATTGTTCACATCATACATTTATTGAATAAAAGGGGTGAAGGTGAACCCTTCACTAAGACCCCAAGGTATTTTGGTTTTCAGTGTATATATCCATTGGGCCTCTTTTTTCAATAATTCCTTGTCAATATTCCCCCTTCTTATAGTATTTTGAATAATTTCTATGGCTATAAAAGAGATATTATTAAGATCTCCATTATGTTTTGAGTTGACATGAATAGCTACATGTGTGTCATATTCTTTTGTGATAATGTATACATGTTCCAAAACTCTAAGTCTGAATTCTCTACAGGTTTTACCTACATACCTCATGCCACATTTGCAAAGCACAAGATATATAACCCCTACTGACTTACACGTCAGTAGTTGTTTAATTTGAAAATGTGTATTACCATCTTTGGAAGAGAAAGTTTTGGTAGTATTTACATATTTACAAGCTTTGCATGATAGACATTTAAAGCAGCCTTTGGTTTTATTCAGCCAATTTTTGCTTTTATCTATTTCTAGATGACTCTTGTATAGCATATCCCTTAGATTAGTGGAGAGTCTACTAGTGATTTGTGCCTGGTTACTTATAAAAGAAATCAAATCAAATCATCATCATCCAACAAAATCTTCCAATGATTATTAAAAATAATTTTAATGTCATGCCACTTTCCATTATAAATGCCAATGCAACTTACTACATCATTACTGTAGATTGATTGTTTTTTTCTGTCAATAATAGATCTCTTTTTGACATCTTGTGCTCTCTGATATGCCTTCTTAGGGTTTTGTTGTTATATCCCCTTTCTTTTAAACCGATTTTGAAGCTCTTTGGCCTCTTTTTTAAAGTCAGCAGGACTTGAACAATTTCTTTTTATTCTTAGGTATTGTCCCACAGGTATTCCTGAGACCAAGGCTTTAGGGTGGCTGCTACTAGCTTGTAATAAACTATTTGTGGCTGTAGGTTTTCTATAGGTAGTGGTTAGAAGTTTACCATCAACCAATTTGTTAATTTTTAAATCCAAAAAAGCAATGCTAGATTTATTAATCTCTGATGTCAAATATAGCGCCATATCATTCCTATTTACTACACCAATGAATTCTTCCAATTTCTTGGAATTACCATTCCAGACTAATAAAATATATTTGATGAAACATACCCACAATTCAATGTATTGAGTATATTTATCCATCTCGTTGATGAATACTATTGTTTCCTCCCACCAGCCTAGATATAAATTTTGCGTATGTGGGGGCACATGCTGTGCCCATAGCTGTCCCATATATCTGCTGGTAGAACTTATTGAGGAAAACAAAGTAATTGTGAGTTAGTACAAATTCTAGCAGTCTCACCACAAACTCATCATGATTTTTATAATAGGTTCCTCTCTTGGATAAGAAATATTGAACTGCATTTATGCCTTTTCTGTGTTGTATATTGGTTTACAGTGCCTCAACATCTAATGAAACCAATAGTGCCTCCTGGCTGACTGAGATGTCATGTAGTTTTATGTTAGTGTGATTACAAAATCAGGTAAGAGGAAATCTACATATTTGCTTGAATTTTCAGTTAGGCATTCAATGCCTGACACTATCGGTCTGCCTGATGATATTTTAGGGTTTTTATGTATCTTAGGAATGCAATAAAATGTAGCAATTTTGGGACTTTTATTTGTCAGGAAATTAAATTCGGATTTATTGATGACCTTAGTTGAAAGGCCTACATTTAAAATGTTATTTAAGTATTCAATGAAATCCTCTGTGGGGTCTTTTTCTAGTCTTTTATAACTTTTCTTGTCTTTAAAGAGTCTCTCACACTCCAAAATATAATCACTTTTATTTAAAATGACTATATTCCCACCTTTATCTTAATTTTTCATGACAATGTCATTGTTACTTTGTAAATGTTTTAAAGCCTTTTTTTCAGATTTAGTAAAATTATGGGACACATTCACAGTATTTGATAACTTTTCTATGTCCCGAATTACATTGCTTAGAAAAAGTTCAATATTAGGGCTAATACTCCATGGTGGCGTGTATTTACGTTTTGGTTTGAAACAAGAGAAGGGGCCTTGGGACTGAAAGTCCTCATTTTCTGCCAATAAACTCTCAAGATCTCTAAGGATTTTAGAATTCATAGGTTCTGATACATTTTTATCTCTTTTTTTGTAAAAAAAACTTTTTTAAGGCCTATTTTCTGGCAAACATGTTAATATCCTTTACCCATTCAAAAATATTAAAATTCCCTGTTGGTGAGAAATGTAAACCCTTTTTGAATACTGAAAGGTGTTCGCTTGATAGGATTTGTAGGGAATCTAAGTTTTGCGTGTTCTTTTCTGGGGTTTGTATGTATTTTGACTTTTTCTTCTTACCCCTCCTAGTCTGGTTTTTGAGTCTAAAAAAGTCCTATTGGTTCTATTTTCTCGCAAAGGACTTTTTGGTCTCGAAGGATCAATTGATTCCATATCAGACCAGTCTGATTCGGAAGTGGGTATATTGTCAGGGCATAACCTAGAGATGTTTTGTTTCTTAGGTCTTCTAAATATATTCCCACTTTGAAAATCATTAAGATACAAGAATATGTCTATTTGAAAAGGATTATAAGTAGGAGTCAACATGGGTTTATGAGGGATAGGTCATGTCAAACAAATCTAATTAGTTTCTATGAGGAGGTTAGTAGGAACCTGGATCAAGACAACTCAGTGGATGTAGTCTTTTTGGATTTTGCAAAGGCTTTTGATACAGTGCCACATGGGAGACTATTGGGCAAACTAAGGGATACAGGAATTGCAGTAAATATCAGCTCATGGATTGAGCTGGCTAAAAGACAGGAAGCAAAGGGTTGTTGTAAATGGAACATACTCCGATTGGATTAATGTGGTAAGTGGGATTCCTCAGGGTTCAGTATTAGGTCCTTTCCTTTTTAACATATTTAATAATGACTTAGAGGTAGGATTGGAGTGTGGGGTCTCCATTTTCGCTGATGACACAAAGTTGTGCAAGGTAATTAAATCAGAAAATGATGTGCTTTCCCTCCAAGAGGATTTACATAAAATTGAGGAATGGGCATCTAAATGGCAGATGAGATTTAATACGAATAAATGTAAGGTTATGCATCTGGGAAGGAAAAATAGCCATGCAATTTATAATCTTAATGGAGCAAATCTAGGTGTATCAGATATTGAAAGGGATTTGGGAGTGCTTGTGGACAACCACCTAGGTAACAGTGCTCAAAGCCAAGCAGCAGCTGCAAAGGCAAATAAAATATTAGCATGTATTAAGAAGGGTATAGAAGCCAGGGAAGCAAATATAATTCTGCCACTATACAAATCTCTAGTACGTCCTCATTGGGAATATGGAGTACAATTTTTCGCACCACTTCATAAAAAGGACATTTTAGAGCTGGAAAAGGTACAGAGAAGGGCAACAAAACTAATAAGGGGAATGGAGGGGCTAAGTTATGAAGAAAGACTAACCAAATTAAACTTATTTTCTCTAGAAAAAAGGCGTCTAAGAGGAGATATGATTACCTTATATAAATACATCCAGGGTCAGTATAAAGATTTGTTGGGGGAGCTTTTTGTGCCAAGAGGTTTTCAACTGACAAGAGGACATCCCTTGAGGTTAGAAGTAAAAAGATTCCACCTCAAAGAAAGAAAAGGGTTCATCACAATAGGGGTGGTTAATCTGTGGAATTCTCTACCAGAGGAGGTGGTGACAGTGGATTCGATAGATAACTTTAAAAGGGAACTAGATTTATTTCTAATTAAAAAGGGTATTCAGGGTTATCATGGATAATTAGAGAGACAGTAATGATCCAAATTTTTTACATTTCCCCTTGAGACAATTGGCTAAGTCTTGCTTGTGTTTTTTTTTTTTTTTTTGCCTTCCTCTGGACTAATTAATAATAATAAAAATAAAAAAAATTAAATAATTGATTAATAATTAATTAACAACTAATGAATTAATAGTTAATCCGCATATTGCAGATCAGAGGAGATCTTAAAAGGTTGAACTTGATGGACTGAAAGTCTTTTTTCAACCTTAAATACTATGGGCCCTATTAAATTCTCCCTCGTAGTTCTCTCGGTGCTCGCAAAAGGCAGTTTTTCTGCTGTTTGCGAGTACCGAATCTCTCGCAGCCTGCTTTGCGATATGACTGCGAAAAAATGGCCGAGAATAGGCTTCGAGAGAGCTACGTAGTAACACACAGCCGTAAATCTACCTATGATTCTCGCATATTGTAAGAATCCCTACGGGCACAAAAAGTGCACGCAAGGGATCCTAAAGCCTCTACGTGCTGCCTCGGAACAGCCCGAGACAGCAGTGTGAGGCTCTCTCCTGCACCCTATACACATTCCCATGCTGCAGGGGTCTCTATCGGGCACCCTGCAGCACCCCCACATAACCCCTTGCAGCGGGGGTCCCCGATCAGCACCAATCAGGCCCCCCGCTGCATTTAAAACTTTGAAATTCCCCGCCGCGGCTCCTTAAAGGGGCCGCGGCACACTATTACCCAATCCCGGCCGCGGCACCTAAAATTAACCCCACTCTATGCTGGGGGTCCCCATCGGGACCCCCGAAGTGTCCCCACATAAACCCATTGCAGGGGGGGCCCCGATCTGCATAGATCAGGCCCCCCGTTGCATTTAAAACTTTTAAATTCCCCGCCACGGCTCCTCTAAGGGGCCGCATCACACACTATTACCCAATCCCGGCCGCGGCACCTAAAATTAACCCCCCTCTATGCTGGGGGTCCCCATTGGAACCCCCGAAGTGTCCCCACATAAACCCATTGCAGGGGGGGGGCCCGATCTGCATAGATCAGGCCCCCCGCTGCATTTAAAACTTTTAAATTCCCCGCCACGGCTCCTTAAAGGGGCCGCGGCACACTATTACCCAATCCCGGCCGCGGCACCTAAAATTAACCCCCCCTCTATGCTGGGGGTTCCCATCGGGACCCCCGAAGTGTCCCCACATAAACCCATTGCAGCGGGGGTCCCCGATCGGCACCGATCGTGATCCTGCTGCAATTCAATTTTAAATTTCCCGCCTCGCGGGTCCTCAAAGGACCGTAAAGGTCCTGAAAGGACTCGCACTAAAAATATTAACCCCCGGCAACTGTATTTACCCCATTAACTCATGGTGGTCAATCCAGACACCCATAAGACCTTAATTAGCCCATTAACTCATGGTGGTCAATCCAGACCCCCATAAGGCCTTAACTAACCCATTACCTCATGGTGGTCAATCCAGAACAACATAAGGCCTTAATTAACCCATTAACTCATGGTGGTCAATACAGACTTCCATAAGCCCTTAATTAACCCATTAACTCATGGTGGTCAATACAGACCCCCATAAGGCCTTAATTACTCCATTAACTCATGGTGGTCAATACAGACTCCCATAAGGCCTTAATTAACCCATTAACTCATGGTGGTCAATCCAGACCCCCATAAGGCCTTAATTAACCCGTTAACTCATGGTGGTCAATCCAGACCCCCATAAGGCCTTAATTAACCCATTAACTCATGGTGGTCAATCCAGACCCCCATAAGGCCTTAATTAACCCATTAACTCATGGTGGTCAATACAGACCCCCATAAGGCCTTAATTAACCCATTAACTCATGGTGGTCAATACAGACCCCCATAAGGCCTTAACTAACCCATTACCTCATGGTGGTCAATCCAGAACCCCATAAGGCCTTAATTAACCCATTAACTCATGGTGGTCAATACAGACTTCCATAAGGCTCTATTTAACCCCATCAGTCCCATAAGGGTATATTATTACTATTATGGGCCTGTTACAACCCAACATTAACCACATAAGTGCCATGACGGTCCTCAAGGACCATCATGACACTAACTACAAACACTACACTATAACCCCCAATAAACCATTTAATCTAAACTAACCCCCCTCTACACTAATCTATGAACACTTACACTACCTACCTACACTCCCTACCCCCTAATAAACCTCCCCAACACTCTAATTACAAAGAATAAAAAAACCTACCTTACAGAACACAAAAAAAACTACCTTACAGATCACTAAAAAACCTACCTTACAGAACACAAAAAAACCTACCTTACAGAACACTAAAAAACCTACCTTACAGAACACAAAAAAACCTACCTTACAGAACACTAAAAAACCTAAAGTACAGAAAACAAAAAAACCTACAGTACAGAAAACAAAAAAACGTACAGTACAGAAAACAAAAAATACATTACAACCCCACTCCCCACTACAGAAAATAAAAAACTTACACACCTGAAAAGGAAAGACAAATAAACACAATACAATACATACTTATAATACATTACATACAATACATGACATTACATACATTACATATAATATATTACATATAATATATTACATACAATACATGACATTACATACATTACATATAATATATTACATATAATATATTACATATAATAAATTACACATAATACATTACATACAATACATGACATTACATACATTACATATAATATATTACTAGAGATGTCGCGAATAGTTCGCCGGCGGACTTTTTTCGGCGAACATAGCATGTTCGCGTTCGCGTCGAACTGCGAACATATACGAGTTTCGACCCGCCCCCAATACTTTATCATTGAGCAAACTTTGACCCTGCATGTCACAGTCAGCAGACACATTCCAGCCAATCAGCAGCATACACTCCCTTCCACACCCTTCAACCTCATGGACAGCAGCCATTTTGGAATCAGAACTAACTTGCAGGCTTACTGAGAGGAGGTAGACTGTAGGTGATACTGCATCAATAGGGAAAACCATAGCTAGGCAAGTTTATTCAGTGTCCAGTGCAGTGCTAAAGGACTCATCAGATCTCTGCTTTAAACACAGCACCCCAAAATGCCCTTTTTAGGGCTATCACATCATTTTTTTTCCGTTTTTTTTCTGTGTAATCTAACTTCATTTGCCTGTCTCCCTGCTAGCCCCTGCTTGTATTCTGTGTAATCTAACTTAATTTGCCTGTCTCCCTGCTAGCCCCTGCTTGTATTCTGTGTAATCTAACTTCATTTGCCTGTCTCCCTGCCAGACCCTGCTTGTAAGTGTGTGTGTCAGGCTCACAGCTTATACTGTGTGTGCACAACGCATACAATATAATATTGTTTACTAGTTGTCTACTTTAAAAAAAAAAACATTTTTTTTCTTAAATCTAAGTGCATTTGCCTGACAGTCAATCAAAGTTCATTTGCTTGACCGCTACCCATAGTGTGTGTCCTGCTTTCAAGTACTGTGCAAGAGAGCATGTTGTGTGCATGCTTGAGCTCCAAACAAAAGGCTTTTTAGGGTCTTAGTCCCTCAAATACAAGTTTTATTTTAACACCTTTTTGTTTATAAGCACTTTGTGCACGATGTTATTCATTTTTGGGAGTTTTTGTGGTATTTTTCTTAGTTTAATTTAAGTTTTAGTTTTCTGGGGGTCAGGCTCAACTCTCTATCCCAGGAGAGTGAGCTGTCTCCTGGATACTTTGCCACACCCCTCCCTTAGCACTTTACCTTCACTCCTGAAACTTTTTTTACTTTGACTTTTTTTTAAAAGTTTTTCAGGTTTTGTTAAAGTTTTGTTTGTTTGGTGTTGGGTTTCATGTTTTGGGGGGAGAGAAGACAAGTAACTTCTTTGTAGGCAGTGGGGGGGAAAACAATTTGAAGTTTTATTTAAGAGGCTTTTTTTAACATCTGACACAGAGACACAGAGGGGTTAAAAAGCCTCTGTGTTCTCTGTGTTGTTGCAATTAGCAACATCTTGCAACAGGCCTTTAACCCTTCCACTGCCAAACATCATCTCTCTCTCTCCCTTAGTTTTGTCTCCCTTAGTTTTGTCTTTTTGTTTCTTTTTCACACTTTTATATTTAAAAAAAAATAAGAAAACAGTAAAAATCATAAAACAAAAAATAAAAATAAATAAAACAAATAAACTAAAAAAAAAGGCTCTAAACATGAGGGATAAGACCATTAAGAAGCCTCAGGGGTCAAAAGGGGGAATACTGGCCCCTGAAAATCCTAGCTGCAGCACTGCACAGCATAGGCCCCAGGCAGATAAGGCAGCCCCAGCTCCTGGTGGTTCTGCCAGCAGACCTACCCCTGTGGCTAATACCTGGTCACAGGTGGTTTCTGCTGGCCCCAGTAATACCACCGCTGGGGCTGAGGGGCAGATCACCAGGAAGCATGGGGTTAAATGTCAGATGTCTGGGGTCTACAGCATTGATATCTATCTGCGTGCTGCAGCTAATGTCATCAGCCCCTCTGTTATAGTAGCAGCCAGCAAAATGTACGGGAAAGCAGTTTTCTTTACCCGTACTCTGGCTGCTGCTCACATTCTTATACAGAGAGGCATCACAGTGGGGGGATTATATGTCCCAATAGAACCCCTGGAAGGGTTGGGCACAAAAGTAACACTCTCTAATGTGCCCCCCTTCCTACCAGACTCCCTCCTGCGCCCCCACCTGCTAAACCTAGGGGAAGTAAAAACACCATTTATTAAAATTCCCCTGGGGTGCAGAGAGAGAGCACTACGTCATGTGCTCTCTTTCAAGAGGCAGGTACAAATGTGCCTGCCTCAGGGCGCAGAAAACATAGAGGGGTCTTTTGGGGTTCCATTTGAGGAGGTGCTCTACAGGATTTTTTACAGCACTACGGAGGTGCAGTGCTATCTTTGCAAGGGGTTGGGGCATACACGTATTACACGAATTGTCCTAATGTAAAGCATCATGCCCCAGCCCCAGCAAATGGCACCTCCGTCAGTACAGCACCCATCCCCACTGAGCCCATAACAGCGGGGACCTCAAGGGTCATAGCCCCCCCACAGAGCTCAGGCAAGGAGGGCGTTCCTTAAGCCACCACCACGGCCTCCAAACCCCCTTCTTCCCCAAAAAAGCCATCTGTGTCTGTGGTCTCCAGCAAGACTGCAGACACGGGGAAAAAGGGGAAAAATGTCACCGGTCCTCCCAGTGTCACAGCTGCATCTCCCAAGTCCCAATCTGCCCCCACCATAATTACATCAGTTAGTGTGGGGGCACAGTGTAAGCAGAGGCATAATAAGCCCTCTGCAGGGGAGGCAGCTTGTGGCAGCTCCTCTTCCAGGAGTGACGTCCCCAGGAAGAGGAAGCATAAAACCAACAGGGAGGTTGCTGATAAGTGGGAAGTGCTCTATAGTGGAGCACCTCCCTCTAAAAGCAAGAAGAGGAACAAAACATCTCCTCCTCATCCGGTGACATTGTCTGGCCCAGTTATTAATCTCAGCCAGCCGGTGCCAGACCACACATCTCTCTCTCCAGACCTTATAGGGGTTAATGTGGAAAAGGGTCTGGAGGAAAAGCAGGGGCAAGAGGGTCTCCCAAGTGAGGCAGGGGTAGACAAGAAAGATCAGGTTCTGCCTTTGGCCTTTGAGGGGGGTCCCAACAAAGCCCCTGCTGAATGGGTAGTCAGTGTCCCTGAGGTGCTGAGCTTCAAGGGCACCAGTCAGTCTCCTCCTCCAGTGTCACTCTCTAGTGACGTACCTCAGGCTTTGTTAGAGCCCCAGGCCGAGTCACTACTGGAGGGGGGGAATATAGGCATGACCCCCATTCAGGACCCCATGGATTTGTCTGTCAGGGGGGATGTGGCACAAGGGGAAGTGGAAATGGGGGAGGGTGATAAAACAGGTTTTCCTGTTAACATCATGGGAGAGCCTGTCTACCCTCCTCAGCCGTCCACTGACCCTAACATCGGTGCCATCCAAGCTGAGCAAGCAGCGGTGGAACTGGCAGAGGAGGCATATAAAGCCTCCAAGGCTTCCATTAAGGAAGCCATGCCAGCCACTGCTGTCCAGCCAGCTACCCCTGAATGCACTCCTGAAGCTACAGGGGTGCAGCAGCAATCCATTATTTACCTTGAAGGGTGCTAAAAGGACTCCTTCTGTATCATCTAAGAGGGGGTCCCTGAGAATAAAGCTGAGGAAACTGACTCCAGCCGGGGAGGATGGAGTAAAAGCCCTCAGCCAAGAGGAGCCCAGGGGTGACCCACTAGAAGGAACATCAGATTCTGGGTGGGTTATCCCTGTCAAGGAAATAGATCTATTCCTTGAGAGCACCCTTCATGGACAAAAGAAAAGGAAGGTGCGGCTGGCCTTGGAGAGGTGGAAGAATATGTCGTTTATTCTCCACTCTCTCCAGCAATATCTAGTGGTCAGCACTAGGGCCAAGAATTCTGGGACTGCGGAGCATCTCCGCGTCCGGAAATTCTATAAAATGTGCGTGTCCTATCAGCAGTCTCAAGGGTCTGAGGAACGCACAATTCCTGACACGCAGTAATGGCTTTGCACATCAGCACGCTAAATACCAATGGCTGTCAAGACAGTTTCCGCAGGTTCCAGGTACTCTCCTATTTATATCAGGGAGGGTACTCTGTGAGCTTCCTGCAGGAAACTCACACCACTCCAGAGGCTGAGGCCTCGTGGCAACTGGAGTGGAGAGGCAGGGTCTTCTTCAGCCACTTCACATCGGCGTCATGTGGAGTGGTGACCCTGTTCTCAGAGTCTTTTCAGCCAGAGCTGCTGCTTGTGAAAGCTGTTATCCCAGGCCGTCTAATCCACCTCCGGGTCCGAGAGCAGGGTAGCATCATTAACCTAGTTAATATATATGCCCCTGCTGGAGGGCCCGAGAGAGTGAGGTTCCTCGCCAGACTGTACCAGTTTTTGGAGACGGTTGACGCAGATGAGTGTTTGGTACTCGGGGGTGATTTCAACTGCACCCTCGACGCTCTGGACCGGAATAGTCCAGAGCCGTACCCGCTTTCTGCGTCAGTTCTGCGGGAGATCATCGCCCGCTTCTCCCTGGAGGACATCTGGCGAGAGCAGAACCCAGGGGCATCAGACAGTTTCACCTACGTCAGGGTGAGAGCCGGTCTGGTGTCCCACTCCCGGATCGACAGACTATATATATCTAGTCACTATATGTCACGAGTCGGTTCTTGTGCCATTAGGCTGGCTCCGTTCACAGACCACAACTGTGTGTCTGTGACGGTGGCGCTAACGCCAACAGCGCCACGAGCCGCCTATTGGCACTTCAACAATGCTTTGTTGAAGGACCAGGGGCTCGTGACATTGATCCGGGAGTTTTGGACGGACTGGAGGGGTTGCAAGGGGGACTTTGCCACGTTAAAACTGTGGTGGGACGTGGGCAAGGTTCATTTGCGACTTCTGTGTCAGGAATATACCAAGGGTGCGAGTGGGCAGCGCGAAGCTGAGTTGGAGTCACTCCGGGGGGAGGTATTCCATCTGGAGCAGAGGCTGTTCACTTGTAGGGACCAATCCCTGCAGAGCGAGTATGTAGAGAGGAAGGGTGTCCTCTGTGACCTGGAACGACACCAGGCCAAGGGGGCATACGTGCGCAGCCGCTTAGGTTTTCTCAAAGATCTAGACCGCGGCTCGCGCCTCTTCTACTCACTGGAGAAAAAGGGGGGTAACAGTAGGCACATCACCTGTCTTCTAGATGAAGACGGTGCCCCCCTTACAGATCCGGAGAGTATCCGGGATAGAGCCCGGAACTTTTATAAAGATCTTTACTCTCCGGATCCCATTTCTCCAGACGCCTGCAGGGTGCTATGGGAGGGGCTCCCCACAGTCAGTGAGGGTGTAAGAGAGCGGCTTGATATACCACTATCTTTTCAAGAGCTCTCTGAAGCCCTCCGTGCCATGTCCTGTGAGAAGTCTCCAGGACTGGACGGACTGACTGTAGAGTTTTTCCATTTTTTCTGGGAGACTCTGGGACCTGATTTCCATCTGGTCCTTGGGGAAGCCCTGGAGACCGGGGAGATGCCCCTGTCTTGTCACAGGGCAGTACTTGCCCTGCTGCCCAAAAAGGGGGATCTCCAGCTTATTAAGAACTGGCGACCGGTCTCTCTGCTCAGCACGGACTACAAGATTGTAGCTAAATCCATCTCGCTTAGACTTGGGTCTGTGCTGGCAGAATTGGTTCACCCTGACCAGTCCTATGCAATCCCGGGCCGGACTATCTTTGATAGTATCTTTCTGGTCCGGGATCTATTGCATTATTCTCGCAGGACTGGTCTGTCACTCGCCTTTCTCTCTTTAGATCAAGAGAAGGCGTTTGACAGGGTGGACCATGGTTACCTCATAGCCACTCTGCAAGCGTACGGCTTTGGCCCACAGTTTGTGGGCTTTATAAGAACGCTGTACGCCTCTGCAGAGTGTTTACTTAAAATCAATTGGTCCCTAACAGCACCTTTGGTATTTGGACGAGGGGTGCGTCAAGGATGTCCCTTGTCTGGACAGTTATATGCACTGGCCATCGAGCCTTTCCTCTGCCTACTGAGGAAAAGGCTCACAGGGCTGGTGCTAAAAGATCCAGACATGCGGATTGTCCTTTCAGCTTATGCTGACGATGTGCTCCTCGTGGCCCAGGATCCAGTTGATCTTGAGCTGGCAAAACAGTGCCAGGAGGTATATTCAGCTGCCTCCTCCGCTCAGATAAACTGGTCCAAATGCACAGGCCTTTTAGAGGGTAATTTACAGGTAGACTCTTTGCCTCCCACGTTTCGTGACATCACGTGGGAGGCAGATGTCATTAAATATCTGGGGGTCTACCTGTCCGCTGCGGACGCTTCCGTCCCAGACAACTGGAGGGAGTTAGAGGGCAATTATTTCTGATCGGGCCCGAGGGGTTTGGGAGAGACCTCTCTGTGTTGCCGGCATAGTACCAGGAAACCCTCAAGGCCTGGAGCATGGTCTCCGTGACCAGGCAGGGCGTGCCTTTGGGGGATGAAATATTCACGGAGCCCCTGCTATTTAATCTAGCAGTGGGGGCTCCAATGTTACAGTCCCCCTGTATCATCCGCCGCCTTAGTCATGCACGGATGACCCGAGTTGGGGATCTCCTGGAATACGGGCGTTCTGATTGGGTGTCATCCCAAGAGCTTGCACTCCGTTTGGGATATGTGACGCCCAAAGTCTCAGGGCGCTTGCTCCAGGAGATTAGGGATGCCATCTCCCCCGACTCGCGCACCTTCCTTCGCAGGGCTTTGCAGGCCGGAGTGCCACATGCACCTTTCAACACCCCTGCTCCGGCTGTTTGCATTGGACACAAGCCCCGTGTTTCCCCTCAGGCTCCTCCTGTCCCCAACCTCTCAAAGTTGAGGGACATACCCTCGGCATGCTTTCGCGGCATGCCGAGGAAGAGCTTATATTCTCTCGTGCTCCATACAGTGCACTTCCCTCCTGACCCGTCCCGATACCATCTGGAGGCGGGTCCTACCAGCTGACGAGGGCAAGAGGCCCCGGTGGAGGGAACTTTATTCTGATTTAGTTCCACGACCCACCGGGGACTTGAGTTGGAGAGTGCTCCATGGTGCACTGAGCACGGGAGAGTACTTAGCTAAATTCACGGACTCTCCCTCCACTTGTCCATTCTGTGGCAAGGGAGAGTCCGTGTATCATATTTATTTTAGTTGCGCCAGACTGCAGCCCCTCTTGTCACTCTTGAGGGGCCTCCTCCTGCAGTTCTGGCTGCATTTCTCCCTTCACATTTTTATTTTTGGGCGCCCAGTGTCCCGGGGCAATAAGGCCAGGGACCTCCTCGTCAACCTGCTCCTGGCATTAGCCAAATTGGCTATATATAAGTCCAGGAAGCAGTGTTTGATAGGGGGGGTTCCCTTGTCACCTGAGGCCATGTTCCGGGTGCTGGTGCGCTCCCGTATCCGGGCAGAGTATCACCTGTCTTTTTCCACTGGGGGAATGGATGAGTTTGTCTCCCAGTGGGCTGTAGATGGTGTGCTCTGCTCGGTATCTCCCTATTCGGTTTCTTTTTCTCTTAACCTCCTAAAATGATTTTTATTTAGTTTACAGATCATGTTTTTCATAATGTCAAAATACACTGTGCCAAGTTCAACCAATCCAGTCTAGTTGGGGTACCAACAGTCCACATTTAAAAAACCCAAACTTTTTTTTTATTAAATCTAAGTGCATTCGCATAACCGTCAATCAAAGTTCATTTGCTTGACCGCTACCCATAGTGTGTGTCCTGCTTACAAGTACTGTGCCCAGTTCAACCAATCCAGTCCAGTTGGGGTACCAACAGTCCACATTTAAAAAAAAACGACAGGCAGAGGCAGGACACCCCGCAGAGGCCGTCGTGGTCGTGGGGCTGTGATTCCCTTTGGCCCTACAATAATGCCCAGTGTTCAGAGGCCAGTTACCCTGAACTTGAAAAGTTCAGAGGACGTAGTTGACTGGCTAACACAGGACACCCAATCTTCTACAGCTTCCGCTTGGAACATTGACGCACCATCCTCCTCCAGATTAGCTTCGGGCACCTCTCAAGTTACCACTCACCCGCCTGCCGCCACCACCAACACTAGTACCATAGCCAATTCAATTGATCAGTCAGAAGAGTTATTTACACATCAGTTTGAAGAAATGAGTGATGCGCAACCATTATTAACAGAGAATGTAGATAACAGGGATATGTCTCAGTCAGGCAGCATTACACACATGTACATACGATGTGATGATGATGATGATGATGTACCCGCTGCTGCTTCCTTTGTTCAGCTGTCATATACAAGTGAGGCGGGTGATGATGATGACGATGCGTCCGTGGATGTCACGTGGGTGCCTGCTAGAAGAGAAGAAGAACAGTGGGAAAGTTCAGATGGGGAGATAGAGAGGAGGAGGAGACGAGTTGGAAGAAGAGGGAGGTCATCGCAACGAGCTAGTGGCACAGTCAGACAGCATGCATCAGCACCCGGGGTCAGCCAGACAGCACGCCAATCAACGCATGCTGTTGCCACCACCAGAATGCCGTCACCGCCGAGCTCAGCAGTGTGGCATTTTTTTTGTGTGTCTGCCTCTGACAACAGCGATGCCATTTGCAACCTGTGCCAAAAGAAACTGAGTCGTGGGAAGTCCAACACCCACCTAGGTACAACTGATTTGCGAAGGCACATGATGTCACATCACAAACGCCAATGGGATCAACACATGAGTACAAGCAGCACACAAACTCAAAGCCGCCATCCTCCTCCTGGTCCAGCATCTTATTCCACATCAACCACTGCTGTCCTCCTTGCCCCCTCTCAACTCTCCATCACTCCGTCTCTCGCCTCTTGCTGTTCCTGCTCATCTCCTCACAGTCAGGTGTCTGTCAAGGGCATGTTTGAGCGTAAGAAGCCAATGCCACAAAGTCACCCCCTTGCCCGGCGTCTGACAGCTGGCTTGTCTGAACTCTTGGCCCGCCAGCTTTTACCATACAAGCTGGTGGAGTCTGAGGCGTTCAAAAAGTTTTGAGCGATTGGGATACCGCAGTGGAAGGTACCCGGCACAAAAAGCAATCCCCAACCTGTACTCGATTGTGCAAAAGGAAGTAATGGCATCTCTGGCACACAGTGTTGGGGCAAGGGTCCATATGACCACTGATACCTGGTCTGCAAAGCATGGTCAGGGCAGGTATATCACCTACACTGCGCATTGGGCAAACCTGCTGACGACTGCCAAGCATGGAATGCGTGGCTCTGCAGAGGAGTTGGTGACGCCGCCACGATTTGCAGGCAGGCCTGCTGCCACCTCCTCTACTCCTCCTACTCCATCCTCTTCCATAACCTCCTCAGCTGAGTCCTATTCTGCTGCTGCGTCTTGCTCCACATCAACGGCACCCCCCCAGCTTCCCAGATATGATTCCACATCCCGGATACGGCAGTGTCATGCCGTCTTGGGGTTGACTTGCCTCAAAGCAGAGAGTCACACTGGGCCAGCACTCCTGTCCGCCCTGAACGCACAGGTGGATCAATGGCTGGCTCCACACCAACTAGAGATTGGCAAAGTGGTTTGTGACAACGGAAGAAATTTGTTGGCGGCATTGAATTTGGGCAAGTTGAAGCATGTGCCGTGCATGGCACATGTGTGTAATCTGATCGTACAACGCTTTGTCCATAAGTATCCAGGCTTACAGAACGTCCTGAAGCAGGCCAGAAAGGTGTGTGGCCATTTCAGGCGTTCCTACACTGCCATGGTGCACTTTTCAGATATCCAGCGGCGAAACAACATGCCAGTGAGGCGCTTGATTTGTGACAGCCCCACACGTTGGAATTCAACACTCCTAATGTTCGACCGCCTGCTCCAACAAGAAAAAGCCATTAACGAGTATTTGTATGACCGGGGTGCTAGGACAGCCTCTGCGGAGCTGGGGATTTTTTTGCCACGTTACTGGACGCTCATGCGCAATGCCTGTAGGCTAATGCATCCTTTTGAGAAGGTGACAAACCTTGTCAGTCGCACCGAAGGCACCATCAGCGACATCATACCATTTGTTTTATTCCTGGAGCGTGCCCTGCAAAGAGTGCTGGATCAGGCCGTAGATGAGCGTGACGAGGAAGAGGAAGAGTTGTGGTCACCATCACCACCAGAAACAGCCTTATCAGCATCACTTGCTGGACCTGCGGCAACGCTGGAAGAGGATTGTGAGGAAGAGGAGTCAGAGGAGGAATGTGGCTTTGAGGGGGAGGAGGAAGACCAATCACAACAGGCATCCAAGGATGCTCGTTGTCACCTATCTTGTACCCGTGGTGTTGTACGTGGCTGGGGGGAAGAACATATCTTCAGCGAGATCACTGAGGACGAGGAACGGGACATGACTAGTTCGGCATCCAACCTTGTGCAAATGGGGTCTTTCATGCTGTCGTGCCTGTCGCAGGACCCTCGTATAAAAAGGCT
This sequence comes from Discoglossus pictus, assembly GCA_027410445.1. Taxonomy (NCBI): domain Eukaryota; kingdom Metazoa; phylum Chordata; class Amphibia; order Anura; family Alytidae; genus Discoglossus; species Discoglossus pictus. The sequence continues at coordinate 151,615,231 of CM050163.1, read as the reverse complement.
GAAGGGGAACGACCTGTACTGGGTGTGCACGCTACTAGACCCCCGGTATAAGCAGAAAGTGCCTGATTTGTTACCAAATTACCGCAAGTCAGAAAGGATGCAGCAGGTCCAAAACAAATTAACAAGTATGCTTTACACAGCATATAAGGGTGATGTCACAGCACAAGGGCAATATAACAGGGGAAGAGGTGAAAGTAATCCACCTCCCACGACCACGCCGGCAAGGACAGGACGTTTAAAAGACGTGTTGTTGATGGAGGACATGTGGACCTTTTTCAGTCCTACGCATCACATCAGCCCTTCGGGATCCACCCTCAAAGAACGACTTGACCGACAGGTAGCAGACTACCTCGCCTTAACTGCAGATATCGACACTCTGAGGAGCGATGAACCCCTTGACTACTGGGTATGAAGGCTAGACCTGTGGCCGGAGCTATCCCAATTTGCAATTGAACTTCTGGCCTGCCCTGCTTCAAGTGTCCTGTCAGAAAGGACCTTCAGTGCAGCAGGAGGTTTTGTCACCCAGAAGAGAAGTCGCCTAGGGCAAAAAAGTCTAGATTGCCTCACCTTTATAAAGATGAATGAGGGATGGATCCTGAAGGGACTGACACTGGGCGATACATTCGACTGAAAAAGGCCTGATGAGATGAGCTGCCTTCGGCTATAAATGGTCCACACGCTGCTGTATGTTATCTGTGAATGCCGGATGACTTGCGTGAATTATCCGCCACCAACTAGGGTTCAAGAAGAGGCAATGTTTTATGGCACTTTCTGCCTGGGGAACAAAGGTCAATTTTTCTGGCAGCTCCAACAGCAGCGGCTGCAACAATATCTAATTTTTGAATTTCAATTTTTATGCCAGAAGGCGTACGGCATGTAATGGAAAAGAAAGCATATTGAACAGTCTTGCATAACACAACAGTTGTGCAAAAATACATATTTACAATGAAGACATTTTTTTAAAATTAGGTGGCTACTGGCTAGGCCTTCTTTGTTTTACTTTTTTGGTTAATACATTTTCATTTTTTTTTACTGTGATTGCAATTTTTAAGAGAAACCTAAGACATGGTAAAACAGACAATAGTAAAGTCCTATTATCTATCATCACTCCAGCAGTAGCTTATTATTTACAATATCTAACCTGCTCAATCGCCCATGGGTTACCCTAGGGCAGGCTTCAGTAGGCGACCTCTCCTTTCCTCGGATGATTTTGCCGCCGGTTGCTTCTGAAGGGTCTCCTCCAGGGCTCCCCCACTCCGGTCCTTCCCCCCGAGTCGCTTCAACCATTAACAAATGTTTTATTATATTAGGGGGGCACTAAATGTGGATGTTATCCAGGGATCCCAAATCCTGGAACTGGTTGATTCTATCGAAGACGACATAGTTAAATCTCTCGTTGAGCATTAAATAGTTGTTTTTTTTTTATTAATTCCTGAAAGTTTTCATTTGGGGTTTTCCAACTACTAGCTATGTGTATTTTTTCTTTCAAAAAATATTTTATTAGGTCAATCTTAAACATTTTAGAAGCTTGTAATCATGTTTCTTCCCATAGTCTTATGACTGCCGAACACTCCCACCAGACATGAATAAATGTAGCCTCATTACCACTGTTCCTAAAACATGAGCTGCTCCATTTTGGATCCCATTTATTAGCTTAAAAGGAGTAATATATGTCCTGTGTAGGACCTTTATTGAAGTCTCAAGCAGACTATAATTTAAAGATCCCCTACTTAAGCCTTGCCAACTTTTATCCCATGTGCTATCTGCCAACTCGGTGCCCAAATCCCTCTCCCAGGCTTTGGTATAGTCTGGTTTGTTTGCCCATGAGTTTTCATTAAATAGTTCATACATGAGGCTAATAATACCAGGCTGAAAGGGGGAATCCCTACATTTTTTGAGTAGCCAGGTGTTTCTTTGGGGGGTTCCCCTACCACTTATCGTATATATAAAATGATGTATCCTGCAAAAATTATAGTGTTCAGCCAGGGGTAAATTGTATCTCTCACCCACTCAAAGGTCATTATTTTGTCGTCATGCCACCATGGACCAACCCTTAGTAGGTTCTGAGACTTCCACCAACTGAGAGAGCTTTCCGGAAGATGTATCTTAAAGTGGGGATTGGGTACGATAGGGGTAAGATCTGATACCGGAGTGTCCAGTTTTTGTGTCCAGTTCATCTCCGTCCATATTTTTAATGAGTGCTTAATCAATGGGTTTTTCAAGTTTCTCAAAAAAGTATACAGGCCTGGAATCCATATTACTGTATCCCATGTATAAGGTGACATGCTTACATTTTCCATAAATACCCAGAGCGGCTGATGTGTTTTGGAGAATGCGCCAGAGGAATGAAAGCCAGCTGTGCTGCCTTGTAATACAAATTGAGATTCGGGTCCCTACCCTCTTTTGGAAAGACTATGAGGTCGGCCTGATTCAATTAAGGGGGCATAGGTTCTCCATTTAGTATAGCGTTAAACAAAGATGTTAGGTGCGGGGGTAAGCAAGGGCTCAAATTTCTTATAGTACAGATGAGTAAAAACCGTCTGGCCCTGGGGACTTGCCAAATTTAAGATCTTGGATTGTAGATTTAACTTCCTCTTGGGATATGTCTAGGTTCAAGCTGTCCAATTGAGGTACAGGTATTTTGTGGACTTCTTGCTGTAGTAGGAAGGACTCTATGTCAGATCCGCTGCAGCGGGATTGGGATGAATATATGGTCTGATCGAAGTTTTGAAATGTTTCTTGGATAGCATTGGGGCTAAATGAGGTTTGGCCATCAGGTAGTCTAAAGATACCGTATATTATGTCCTCTCTTGGGGGGTAAAGACACTAATAATTCCTCCAATAAAATTCTGTTTGTTTTTTTTGTGGGCAAGGTCACTGGTTAGCCCCCTGGGTTATCTGTTAAAAAGAGTGGTGCAGAGACTGTGGGGGCTGTTAGCCTCCTTGTCCCTGTGTGGCCGTTTAGAATCCCTGCTGCTGCATGTTTCAGCTTTATTAAGGTGTAATTGTACAGCGTTTGACTCAAGTAGCTGCCTGTGCTGGGTCAGTTTGGCTTAATTGCTGGGCCCTTTTTCTGCCAATATGGCGATTGTCAGTCCATGGGCCTCTATGTCCCCTTCACTACCTTTGTCCCCGCTTGTGTGCTTATTTGGGTTGGCCCCCCTTTTTATCTCCGGCCCGTGGCCTTGTAAGGGTCGCCCCCTCAATCTCTGAGTGTGGATATGCAGGGATGGGGCGTTGAATCAGGCCTACCTTCTTCTCTGCTCGCTGCAAGATCAACAATACCTAATTTTTCAGGCATGTGTACATGCCTAATTTTTCTGGCCTCTGGTGCTGCACTCTGGCTTCAACAACCAAACCCCAAAAAAAGGCATATAACAGGGATTAAACTGATAGGAGTAGTACTACTTAACACACCACTCATATCTGGTGTAACAGTAGTGTACATTTAAAACCAAAAACATTTTTTCTACTGTAATAGATTGCATAGCAGTTAGTTGTCTGCAAGCGTGTGTGTCAGACCTACAGCGTCTACTCTACCAACTTCTGCAAGTGCACAGTGCCACTCATATCTGTTGTCACAGTAGCTTGGACACATAGTACCGATCTGTCAAAACCTGTAATGATGAATGAGGTCTAGAGTAGCCTGGTTCACTTATCCTCTACGGGTTGAGACCTAATGTTTGGGTGACTCCAGACCAACACATGAGTACAAGCAGCACACAAACTCAAAGCCGCCATCCTCCTCCTGGTGCAGCATCATAAGCCACATCAACCACTGCTGTCCTCCTTGCCCCCTCTCAACCATCCACCACTCCGTCTCTCGCCTTGAGCAGTTACTGCTCATCTGCCCATAGTCAGGTGCCTGTAAAGGACATGTTTGAGCGTAAGAAGCTAATGTCACAAAGTGCCCCAAAAATGAAGTGATACGACCAACAAAGCATTTTTTTCCATCTCCCGGTTCTAAAAATCCAGGCCTTATACACGCCCCCTGATAGGTAACGTAACAAGTATTAAACTGATAAGAGTATTACTTACAAACACGTCACTCCTATCTGGTGGCACCTTTGACTGCACGTTCCGTGCCCCAAAATTGAAGTGATACGACCAACAAAGCATCTTTTTCCATCTCCTGGTTCTAAAAATCCAGGCCTTATACACGCCCCCTGATAGGTAACGTAACAAGTATGAAACTGATAAGAGTAGTACTTACAAACACGTCACTCCTATCTGGTGGCACCTTTGACTGCACGTGCCGTGCCCCAAAATTGAAGTGATACGACCAACAAAGCATCTTTTTCCATCTCCCGGTTCTAAAAATCCAGGCCTTATACACGCCCCCTGATAGGTAACGTAACAAGTATTAAACTGATAAGAGTAGTACTTACAAACACGTCACTCCTATCTGGTGGCACCTTTGACTGCACGTGCCGTGCCCCAAAATTGAAGTGATACGACCAACAAAGCATCTTTTTCCATCTCCTGGTTCTAAAAATCCAGGCCTTATACACGCCCCCTGATAGGTAACGTAACAAGTATTAAACTGATAAGAGTAGTACTTACAAACACGTCACTCCTATCTGGTGGCACCTTTGACTGCACGTGCCGTGCCCCAAAATTGAAGTGATACGACCAACAAAGCATCTTTTTCCATCTCCTGGTTCTAAAAATCCAGGCCTTATACACGCCCCCTGATAGGTGCTGTAACAGGTTTTAAACTGATAAGAGTAGTACTACTTAACACACCTTATAATAATGCAGAGAGAGGCAATGCAGTGAGAGGAGTCTGAAGAAGAGGAGTCAGAGGAGGAAGGTGGCTTTGAGGAGGTGGAAGACCAAACACAGCAGGCGTCCCAGGGGGCTTGTTGTCACCTTTTGGGGACCCTTGGTGGCTGGGTGGAGGAAGAGACCTTCAATGACATCAGTGAGGACAAGGAACGGGACATGGCTAGCTTGGTATCCAACCTTCTGCAAATGGGGAGTTTGCGGTTGTGCAAATGGACTGTTTGCGGTTGTTTGCGGTGTGTTAAATGGGGAGTTTGGTCTGTCACTGTGAAGCGGGCTTAACCCTTACACTACCTGATCGATACAACATCATACCTGATGTTTTAAAGCACGTTATTCCAAACAATTTAGGAATGTTAGGTAATTTATGCCCTTTATGGCTTAAAACCAGACTCTGCATCAACTATGTAATTTTCCATGGGAGTTTTGCCATGAATCCCCCTCCAGCATGCTACAGTCCAGGTGTTAGTCCCGTTGAAACAACTTTCCTATCACTATTGTGGCCAGAAAGAGTCCCTGTGGGTTTTAAAATTCGCCTGCCCATTGAAGTCTATGGCGGTTCGCCGATGTTCGCCGGTTCGCGAACATTTGCGGCGGTTCGCGTTCGCGGTTCGCGAACCGTAAATTTTAGGTTCGCGACATCACTATATATTACATATAATATATTACACATAATACATTACATACAATACATGACATTACATACATTACATATAATATATTACATATAATCCAAATCAAATACCCCCTATCTATCTAACATGCAATCTATTTAATATAAAATAAATCCTAACTATATCAAATACATTCCCCTATCTATCTAATATACAATAAATCCTAACTACATACACAGACCCTAATTCTAAGCTAAAATAAAATAATTACAGTCCTAACCACACAGACCCTAATTCTAATCTAAAATAAAATAAGTAAGACCACTTACCTTTAAGATGTTGCTTCAGATCACTAACCTAGGGGTAAAACAAAACAAAATAATTAGTACAAAACATTAACATGAAATAAATAAACATTATATACATTCTAAATATTCAACTCACCTTTCCAGCATGTCCCGTCATTGTTTAGCTCTTCCGGCGCGGCCCTGTTAAAAAAACACAATACATTAATACATTAATACAATATATAAACAATAAATAAAATAAACATATAAACATCTAAATATACATTTAACTTACCTCCCCGCGATGTCCCTGGACTTTTCTCCTTCAGCCCCGGCTGGGCCGCGGAACCATCCGCGCTCTAAAAAAAAAAGAAGAAAAACTATGTATGTAATGTCATGTATTGTATGTAATGTATTATATGTAATATATTATATGTAATGTATGTAATGTCATGTATTGTATGTAATTTATTATGTGTAATATATTATATGTAATATATTATATGTAATATATTATATGTAATGTATGTAATGTCATGTATTGTATGTAATATATTATATGTAATATATTATATGTAATGTATGTAATGTCATGTATTGTATGTAATGTAAGTAATGTATTATATGTATGTATTGTATTGTGTTTATCTGTCTTTCCTTTTCAGGTGTGTAAGTTTTTTATTTTCTGTAGTGGGGAGTGGGGTTGTAATGTATTTTTTTTTTCTGTACTGTAGGTTTTTTTTTTCTGTACTGTAGGTTTTTTTGTTTTCTGTACTGTAGGTTTTTTTGTGTTCTGTAAGGTAGGTTTTTTGTGTTCTGTAAGGTAAGTTTTTTTAGTGTTCTGTAAGGTAGGTTTTTTTATTTTTTGTAATTAGAGTGTTGGGGAGGTTTATTAGGGGTTAGGTAGTGTAGGTAGGTAGTGTAAGTGTTCATAGATTAGTGTAGAGGGGGGTTAGTTTAGATTAAATGGTTTATTGGGGGTTATAGTGTAGTGTTTGTAGTTAGTGTCATGATGGTCCTTGAGGACCGTCATGGCACTTATGTGGTTAATGTTAGGTTGTAACAGGCCCATAATGGTAATAATATACCCTTATGGGACTGATGGGGTTAAATAGAGCCTTATGGGGGTCTGTATTGACCACCATGAGTTAATGGGTTAATTAAGGCCTTATGGGGGTCTGTATTGACCACCATGAGTTAATGGGTTAATTAAGGCCTTATGGGGGTCTGTATTGAGCACCATGAGTTAATGGGTTAATTAAGGCCTTATGGGGGTCTGTATTGACCACCATGAGTTAATGGCTTAATTAAGGCCTTATGGGGGTCTGGATTGACCACCAAGAGTTAATGGGTTCATTAAGGCCTTATGGGGGTCTGGATTGACCACCATGAGTTAATGGGTTAATTAAGGCCTTATGGGGGTCTGTATTGACCACCATGAGTTAATGGGTTAATTAAGGCCTTATGGGGGTCTGGATTGACCACCATGAGTTAATGGAGTAATTAAGGCCTTATGGGGGTCTGGATTGACCACCATGAGTTAATGGAGTAATTAAGGCCTTATGGGGGTCTGTATTGACCACCATGAGTTGATGGGTTAATTATAGTTGCCTGGGGTTAATATTTTTAGTGCAAGTCCTTTCAGGACCTTTACGGCCCTTTAAGGACCCGCGAGGCGGGAAATTAAAAATTGAAATGCAGCGGGGTTTATATGGGGACACTTCGGGGGTCCCGATGGGGACCCCCAGCATAGAGGGGGGTTAAATTTAGGTGCCGCGGCCGGGGTTGCGTAATAATGTGCCGCGGGCCCTTTAAGGAGCCGCGGCAGGGAATTTAAAAGTTTTAAATGCAGCGGGGGGCCTGATCTATGCAGATCGGGAACCGCCCTGCAAGGGGTTAATGTGGGGACCCCCAGCATAGAGGGGGGTTCATTTTTTGTGCCGCGGCCAGAATTGGCAATTAGTGTGCCGTCGGCCCTTTAAGGAGCCGCGGCGGGGAATTTAAAAGTATTAAATGCAGCGTGGGCCTGATTGGTGCCGATTGGGGACCCCCGCTGCAAGGGGTTAATGTGTGGGGGCTGCGGGGGTTCCTATGGACCCCTGCAGCAAGGTGTTCATGTGGACCCCCGCATTGAGGGGGGGTTAATTTTAGGTGCCGGGGGGTATTTGGAGTACCCCCCATGGCAGGGCTTATGTGGGGGACTGCTGCGGAGGTCCCTTTTAGGACCCCCACAGCAATTGATGAGGAGTGGGAGCCTGCGATATCATCTCGCAGGCTGTCACTCCTCATGTACATTTACGCAGTGCGTGGCTCATACGTTGCTCGCAGCAGGGCTAATTTAATAACATTGTAAGTTAGAGAAACTTTACAGTACGTAGGGCTTAAGTAGAAGCCTCTTATTTACGAGGCTGGAATTTAATAGGGCCCTATGTAAAAAAATAAGATCTCTCTGAAATTTCTTGTGTTTCCTATCCATTAACATTTTCTTCAAATTTTCAATATCTTATTGTAGTTTATTTTCAAGTTCAGTAAATTTTGGATCTGTATTATGTTCTTTTATTTTTTCCACTTCTCGCTTGAGTAGTTGATCAATTTCCTTGAATTATTTTTGTTCCCATTCTAGAATCAATGTCATTAATTCTCTTGAACATCTTAAAAACACCAATATACAACACAGAAAAGGCATAAATGCAGTTCAATATTTCTTATCCAAGAGAGGAACCTATTATAAAAATCATAATGAGTTTGTGGTGAGACTGCTAGAATTTGTACTAACTCACAATTACTTTGTTTTCCTCAATAAGTTCTACCAGTAGATATGTGGGACAGCTATGGGCACAGCATGTGCCTCCACATACACAAAATTAATATCTAGGCTGGTGGGAGGAAACAATGGGATTCATAGACGAGATGGATAAATATACTCAATACATTGAATTGTGGGTACTTTTCATCGATGATATTTTATTTGTCTGGAATGGTAATTCCAAGCAATTGGAAGAATGCATTGGTGTATTAATTAGGAATTACATGGGGCTATATTTGACATCAGAGATTAATAAATCTAGCATTACTTTTTTGGATTTAAAAATTAACAAATTGGATGATGGTAAACTTCTAACCACTACCTATAGAAAACCTATAGCCACAATAAGAATAAAAAGAAATTGTTCAAGTCCTACTGACTTTGAAAAAGAAGCCAAAGAGCTTCAACATCGGATTAAAAGAAAGGTGATATAACAACAAAGCCCTTAAGAAGGCATATCAGAGAGCAAAAGATGTCAAAAAGAGATCTATTATTGACAGGAAAAAAAACAACCTAATGATGTAGTAAGATGCTTTGGCACTTATAATGGATAGTGGCACGATATTAAACTGACTTTTAATAATCATTGGAAGATTTTGTTGGATGATGATGATTTGAGGCCTTTTTTAAGTAACCAGGCACAAATCACTAGTAGACTCTCCATTAATCTAAGGGATATGCTATCCATGAGTCATCTAGAAATAGATAAAAGCAAAAATTGGCTGAATAAAACCAAAGGCTGCTTCAAATGTCTATCATGCAAAGCCTGTAAATATGTAAATACTAGAGATGTCGCGGACAGTTCGCCCGCGGACTATTCGCAGCGATTTTGGCTCTTTCGAGCTCGCATCGGACGGTGGACACATGCGCTTTTCGGTCCGCCCCCTATTCTTTATCATTGAGGAAACTTTGACCCTGCACCTCACAGTCAGCAGACACATTCCAGCCAATCAGCAGCATACACTCCCTTCCAGAGCCTTCCATCTGAAGGACTGCATACATTTTAGAATCATTCTGAAGCTGCATTCGTTGTGAGAGGACAGATAGTGTAGCTGCTGGAGATTTAATAGGGAAATAGATAGCCAGGCTGTGTATTTAGCTTCCACTACAGACCTGAAGGACCCATCTGATATCTTCTGCAAAGACAGCAACCCACAAAATCCTTTTTAGGGCTAGAACATCATTTATTTTATTTTATAATTTTTTTCTGTGTAATCTAATTGCATATGCCTGCCTGCCTGCCAGCTTGTGTGTGTGTGACAGGCTAACACCTAACAGCTTATATTGTGCTTATTTTCCCTACTCATACCTGGTGGTGTACCATACATTGAAAACAACCATTTTTTTCCTGTAATCTAATTTCAGTTGCCTTTTTGTGTCAGGCTCACAGCTTATATTGTGCTCAGTGAAATAAAACAATACTTTTTTGACTGTAATAGATTAAAAAGCAATTGCCTGCCTACAGGCGTGTGTGTGAAGCCTAGTGCATCTACTCTGCCAACGTTTGCCAGTGCACAGTGATACGTCATATCTGGTGCAACCGTAGTGTACAGTGACATAAAAAATCCCTTTTTTTTCTGTAATTGATTGAATATCAGTTGCCTGCCTACAGGCGTGTGTGTGAGGCCTACAGCGCCTACTCTGCCAACTTTTGCCAGTGCACAGTGACACTCATATCTGGTGCAACCGTAGTGTACAGTGACATAAAACAACCCTTTTTTTTCTGTAATTGATTGAATATCAGTTGCCTGCCTACAGGCGTGTGTGTGAGGCCTACAGCACCTACTCTGCCAACTTTTGCCAGTGCACAGTGACACTCATATCTGGTGCAACCTAGTGTACAGTGAAATCAAAGAACCCTTTTTTTACTGTAATCGATTGAATATCAGTTGCCTGCCTACAGGCGTGTGTGTGAGGCCTACAGCGCCTACTCTGCCAACTTTTGCCAGTGCACAGTGACACTCATATCTGGTGTCACAGTAGCTTGCACGCATAGTACCACTAATCGAAAAAAAATGACAGGCAGAGGCAGGCCTCCCTGCAGGGGCCGTCGTGGTCGTGGTGCTGTGATTCCCTTTGGCCCTAGAATAATGCCCAGTTTTCAGAGGCAACCTACCCTGAACTTGAAAAGATCTCAGGACATGGTTGAATTGCTAACACAGGACACCCAATCTTCTACAGCTTCAGCTCGGAACCTAGACGCATCATCCTCCTCCAGCTTAGCTTCGGGCACCTCACCAGTTACCACTCGCCCGCCTGCCGCCACCACCAACACTAGCACCACAGCCGCTTCACTTGATCCGTCAGCAGAGTTATTCACACATCCGTTGGAAGAAATGAGTGATGCGCAAACATTAGTGCCAGAGGATGTAGATAACAGGGATATGTCCCAGTCAGGCAGCATTACACATATGGACGTACGGTCTGATGATGATGATGTTGTACCCGGTGCTGCTTCCTTTGTTAAGTTGTCAGATACAAGTGAAGCGGTTAATGATGACGATGTGTCCGTGGTTGTCATGTGGGTGCCCACTATAAGAGAAGAAGAACAGGAGGAAAGTTCAGATGGGGAGACAGAGAGGAGGAGGAGACGAATTGGAAGCAAGGGGAGGTCATCGCAAGTAGCTAGTGGCACAGTCAGACAGCATGCATCAGCACCTGGGGTCAGCCAGACAGCACGCCAGTCAATGCATGCTGTTACCACCACCAGAATGCCGTCATTGCAGAGCTCAGCAGTGTAGCATTTTTTTGGTGTGTCTGCCTGTGACAACAGCGATGCCATTTGCAATCTGTGCGAAAAGAAACTGAGTCGTGGGACGTTTAACACCCACCTAGGTACAACTTCTTTGCAAAGGCACATGATGTCACATTAAAAACGCCTATGGGATCAACTCATGAGTACAAGCAGCACACAAAGTCAAAGCTGCCATCCTCCTCCTGGTCCAGCATCTTCAGCCACGTCAACTACTGCTGCCGTGCTTGCCCCCTCTTAACCATACGCCACTCCGTGTCTCACCCTGAGCAGTCCCTGCTCATCTGCCCACAGTCAGGTGTCTGTCAAGGACATGTTTGAGCGTAAGAAGCCAATGTCACAAAGTCACCCCCTTGCCCGGAAACTGACAGCTGGCTTGTCTGAACTCTTAGCCCGCCAGCTTTTACCATACAAGCTGGTGGAGTCTGAGGCGTTCAAAATTTGTAGCTATTGGGACACCGCACTGGAAGGTACCCGGACGAAATTTCTTTGCACAAAAAGCAATCCCCAACCTGTACTCAATTGTGCAAAAGGAAGTAATGGCATCTCTGGCACACAGTGTTGGGGTAAGGGTCCATCTGACCACTGATACCTGGTCTGCAAAGCATGGTCAGGGCAGGTATATCACCTACACTGCGCATTGGGTAAACCTGGTGAAGGCTGCCAAGCATGGAATACATGGCTCTGCAGAGGAGTTGGTGACACCGCCACGACTTACAGGCAGGCCAGCTGCCACCTCCTCTACTCCTCCTACCCTATCCTCTTCCTAAACCTCCTTGGCTGATTCCTCTTCTGCTGCTGCTATGTCTTGCTCCACATCAACGGCACCCCCCCAGCTCCACAGGTACTATTCCACATCCCGGATACGGCAGTGTCACGCCATCTTGGGGTTGACTTTCCTGAAAGCAGAGAGTCACACCGGACCAGCACTCCTGTCCGCCCTGAACGCACAGGTGGATCAGTGGCTGACTCCACACCAACTGGAAATCGGCAAAGTGGTTTGTGACAACGGAAGAAATATGTTGGCAGCATTGAATTTGGGCAAGTTGACACAGGTGCGGTGCATGGCACATGTGTGTAATCTGATTGTACAACGCTTTGTGCATAAGCACCCAGGCTTATAGGACGTCCTGAAGCAGGCCAGGAAGGTATGTGGCCATTTCAGGCGTTCCTACACGGCCATGGAACACTTTACAGATGTCCAGCGGAGTAACAACATGCCAGTGAGGCGCTTGATTTTAGACAGCCCGACACGTTGGAATTCAACACTCATGTTCGACCACCTGCTCCAACAAGAAAAGGCCGTTAACGAGTATTTGTATGACCGGGGTGCTAGGACAGCCTCTGCGGAGCTGGGGATTTTTTTGCCACGTTACTGGATGCTCATGCACAATACCTATAGGCTTATGCATCCTTTTGAGAAGGTGACAAACCTGGTCAGTCGCACCGAGGGCACCATCAGCGACATCATACCATTTGTTTTCTTCCTGGAGCATGCCCTGTGAAGAGTGCTGGATCAGGCCGTAGATGAGCTTGAAGAGGAAGAGTTGTGGTCACCATCACCACCAGAAACAGCCTTATCAGCATCGCTTGCTGGACCTGCGGCAACGTTGGAAGAGGATTGTGAGGAAGAGGAGTCAGAGGAGGAATGTGGCTTTGAGGAGGAGGAGGAAGACCAACCACAACAGGCATCCCAGGGTGCTTGTTGTCACCTATCTGGTACCTGTAGTGTTGGACGCGGCTGGGGGGAAGAACATAGCTTCAGTGAGATCACTGAGGACGAGGAACGGGACATGACTAGCTCGGTATCCAACCTTGTGCAAATGGGGTCTTTCATGCTGTTGTCCCTTTTGAGGGACCCTCGTATAAAAAGGATGAAGGAGAACGACCTGTACTGGGTGTCCACGCTACTAGACCCCCAGTATAAGCATAAAGTGCCTGAAATGTTACCAAATTACCAAAAGTCAGAAAGGATGCAGCACTTCCAAAATAAATTAAAAAGTATGCTTTACACAGCGTTTAAGGGTGATGTCACAGCACAAAGGCAATCTAACAGCGGAAGAGGTGAGCATAATCCTCCTCCTCTTACGACAACGCCGGCAAGGAGAGGACGCTTTACAGACGTGTTGTTGATGGAGGACATGCAGAGCTTTTTAAGTCCTATGCATTGCCACAGCCCTTCAGTGTCCACCCTTAGAGAATGACTCAACCATCAGGTAACAGACTACCTCACCTTAACTGCATATATCGACACTATGAGGAGCGATGAACCCCTTGACTACTGGGTGTGCACGCTTGCCCTGTGGCCTGAGCTATCCCAATTTGCCATAGAACTTCTGTCCTGCCCCCCTTCAAATGTCCTGTAAGAAAGGGCCTTCAGTGCAGCAGGAGGTTTTGTCACTGAGAAGAGAAGTCGCCTAGGTCTAAAAAGTCTAGATTACCCCACCTTTATTAAGATGAATGAGGGATGGATCCCGAAGGGACTTATAGTGGGCGATACATTCGATTAAAAAAGGCCTGATAGATGAGCTGCCTTGAGCTAATAGTGGTCCACACTTGCGTTAATTATCCGCCACCAACTAGGGTTCAAGACGCAATGTTTTAGGGCACTTTCTGCCTGGCAAACTAACATCAATTTTTCTGGTCGCTGCAACAATACCTAATTTTTGCATTTAAATTCTTTTATTGTCAGAAGGTGTACAGCATGTAATGAAAAATAAAGCATTTTTGAACAGTCTTGCATAACAGTTGTGCAAAAATACATATTTACAATAAAGACATTTTGTGAAAGTTAGCTGGCTATTGCTTCTTATTTTTACTGTTTAGGTTAATAATTTTTCTTATTTTGTACTGTTATTGCAATTTAAGAGATACCTAAAACATGGTAAAACAGACAATAGTAAAGAGTATATCTGCAGGAAACACCAAAGTCCTATTAGCTATCATCCCTCCAGCAGTATTAGCTTATTATTTACAATATCTAGGGCAATCACCCTTGGGTTACCCTAGGGCATGCTTCAGTAAGCGACCTCTCCTTTCCTGGGATGATTTTGCCGCATGTTGCTTCTGAAGGGTCCCCAGGGCTCCCCCACTCCAGTCCTTCCCCCAGTGTCGCTTCAACCAGTAACAAATGTTTTATATTTGTAAAGCGACCCAATGATCCCCCTTGATAGAGGTTTATCTTTACAAATTTTGGAGAACCAATTTAAGACCGGTGTCCCCTGTTTCTGGGTCAGGAAGTGTGTGAAATGCCTCAGCCTACAGTAATTGTAATGTTCTGACAGCGGTAGCTCATGCTTGTCCCTCAGTTCCTCATAGGTGAGCATCTGGCCCTTTTTCTAACCAGTCTCCCAGTCTATCTAGTTTCCTTGACCTCCACCAGTGTTGTGATGTTGTGCTCATGTGTTTCGGGGCCTGAGGGTGGTCAAGAATTGGGGTCATTTGGGTGGATCCAGGGAACAAACCTGTGTGTTTCTTGGCCCATTTCCAGTATGATAGTGAGTGTCTGATTAGGGGGTTTGGCGAGTTTTTAAGGCTCTGAGGTAATTATGATAGCCAAGCCACCTTGTCCCAGGTTAAAGGCCTTAAAGTGTGGTTCTCTAAATACACCCAGGCCGGTTGATGCCCTATAGAATGTGCTATTGGGAGGAAAGATAACTGAGCTGCCTTGTGGTAATATTTTAAATTTGGACACGATAGTCTCCCCTCTGACTTATGAAGGGACATAATTTTCTTTGTGATGCGTGAGGGAGAGTGGTTCCAGATAAACTGAAATATTTTCCTTTGAATATTTTCTAATTCTTTTTATTTAATCGGGATCGGGAGTGTTCAAAATATGTAGAGCAACCTAGGAAGGACATTCATTTTTATCGCATTTATTCTCCCTAGTCATGAGAACCTATACTTTGTCCATTTACTCAGGTCATTAATTATTGTTTTATAAAGTTTTGAGTGGTTGGCTTTGTACAAGTCCTCTAGCTTAGGGGTTAGTCGGATTCCCAGGTAGTTTATGTGGTTCTTATCCCACTTACTATTAAACTTCTCTTGGAGACCCTGCTTCTCTACTGCTGTTAAGTCAATCGCTAGTGCTTCTGTCTAAGGCCAGAAAACTGACCAAACTCCTCAATAGTTCGAATCAACTCTGGGACCGATTGGGTAGGGTTTGAGAGCATACACAGCAGGTCGTCTGCAAATAGACAAGTTTTGAAATGGTGATGGCCTATTTTTATGCCTGTGATCCCAGCGTTGGCCCTAATTGTCTGAGCCAGGAGTTCTATTGCTATTGTGAATAGAAGGGGGGAAAGGGGGCACCCCTGTCTTTTTCCTCTTTATATTTTAATTAAGGATCTCTCAACTCCCGGAATCTGTAACCTTGCGCTGGATGATATGTATAATGAGTGTATGAGATTTATGAAATGGCTTTTAATACCAAATTTTTCAAGCGTGGCCTATAGGTAAGTCCACTCCAGGGAATCAAGCACCTTTTCAATGTCAAAGGCCATAAGACAGGCTTGAATTTTAGAGGCTTTTGTGTGGTACAGTAGGTTCGTGACTTTTCTAATGTTGTCTCCCACTTGCCTGTGGGAGACAAAGCCTACTTGGTCATTATGTATTAACTTAGGCAAGAAGGATGACATTCTATCCGCTATTATTTTTGACAGGATCTTTGTTTCACAGTTTAGTAATGATATTGGCCTGTGGTTTTTTGGTTCTAGGGCATCTCGACCCTCCTTAGGGAATAGAGTGATATATGCCTTGTTCAGCTCTGCTGGTGTTTGCTTGCCTTCTAGAACTCTGTTAGAGTGACCAAGTGCGGGCCTAATATGTCTATACATTTTTTATAATATAAATTGGTGTACCCATCTGGGCCTGGTGACTTACCAGGTTTGTAGTTCTGGACTGCTTTTCTCACTTCCTCTAGGGTAACTTTGGCATTTAAAGTCTCTAAGTCATTTTCTTCTATTAAGGGGAGATCACAGGAATTAAGAAATCCCCTCATTTTGTGTAGATCTATGTGTTTTGTTGCCGTATAAAGGGTATTGTAAAATTTTGTAAAAATCTTCTGGATCTTATTTGGGTTCGTGGTTTTTTCTCCCTTCGAGGTCATAATTTGAAGTATCCTATTTTGTGTTGTTTTGGTTTGTAGTTTCCAGGCTAGTAACGGGCAAGGTTTATTGGCTTTATTGAATCCGATAGGAATAAATAGTACAACTGAACACACCACTCCTATCTGGTGGCACCTTAGATTGCACGTGCAGTGCCTCAAATTTGTAGTTGGAGGACCGACCAAGCATCTTTTTCCATCTCCCGCTTCCAAAAATCCATTCCATATACACGTCCCCTGATAGGTGACGTAACAGGTATTAAACTGATAGGAATAAATAGTACAACTGAACACACCACTCCTATCTGGTGGCACATTACATTGCACGTGCAGTGCCTCAAATTCGAAGTAGGAGGTCCGACCATGCATCTTTTTCCATCTCCCTGTTCCAAAAGTCAATGCCATATACACGTCCCCTAATAGTGGACGTAACAGGGATTAAACCGATAGGAATAGTACTACTTAACAGTACACACCTTATAATAACGCAGACAGAGGCAACGCAGAGAGAGGAGTCTAAAGAAGAGGAGTCAGAGGAGGAAGGTGGCTTTGAGTAGGTGGAAGACCAAACACAGCAGGCATCCCAGGGGGCTTGTTGTAACCTTTCGGGGACCCTTGGTGGCTGGGTGGAGGAAGAGACCTTCAATGACATCAGTGAGGACAAGGAACGGGACATGGCTAGCTTGGTATCCAACCTTGTGCAAATGGGGAGTTTGCGGTTGTGCAAAGGGACTGTTTCCAGTTGTTTGTGGTGCATTAAACGGGGAGATTGGTCTGTTACTGTGAAGCGGGTGTAACCCTTACACTACCTGATCGATTCAACATCATACCTGATGTTTTAAAGCATGTTATTCCAAACAATTTAGGAATGTTAGGTGATTTATGCCCTTTATGGCTTAAAACCAGACTCTGCATCAACTATGTAATTTTCTGTGGGAGTTTTGCCATGGATCCCCCTCCGGCATGCCACAGTCCAGGTGTTAGTCCGCTGGAAACAACTTTCCCATTACTATTGTGGCCAGAAAGAGTACCTGTGGGTTTTGAAATTTGCCTGCCCATTGAAGTCTATGGCGGTTTGATGAAATTTGCCTCCGCGGCTCGCGAACTGAAAATGTTATGTTTGCAACATCACTAGTAAATACTACAAAACTTTCTTTTCCAGAGATGGTAATACACATTTTCAAATTAAACAACTACTGACGTGTAAGTCAGTAGGCTTTATATATCTTATGCTTTGCAAATGTGGCATGAGGTAAGTAGGTAAAACCTGTAGAGAGTTCAGACTTATGGTTTTGGAACATGTATACAGTATCACAAAAGAATAGGACACACCTGTAGCTAATCATGTCAACTCAAAACATAATGGAGATCGTAATAATATCTCTTTTATAGCCATAGAAATTATTCAACATACTATAAGAAGGGGGAATATTGACAAAGAATTATTGAAAAAAGAGGCCCAATGGATATATACACTGAAAACCAAAATACCTTGGGGTCTTAATGAAGGGTTCACCTTCACCCCTTTTATTCAATACATGTATGATAGGATCACAATTCATATGAAGATGGAATTGTTCACAATATTCATTTTGGCAATCTAATACCCCATATGGCTTATACAAACTATAAAATTATAATAAACTCCTTTTCCCCTTTTTGGAGTTTAACATACTGTTTCATCATGATATTGAGTTAGAATGCAGTTTCCTCCACACTACAGGTAAATTTAAACCAGATTTATACTGTATATAATAAAACATTACACAAATATGCACTACGTGTGGATCATACAGTGGATTGTGAAATATATATCATGGCACTCAATTAGGCATGTTCATTTACCCCCACTAAATATTTTAGTCATTACAATATTATCTACGCATATTGTTATTTTTTTATGTAATATTTATATAGATCTTGCTTAGTACTAGTAGTTTCCCACCTATTTCAGATTTTAAAGTATATAATAGCGTGTTGGTTTTAATCTTTATGTTTCCATAGCAACAGAATACCTTAACGGAGCTGGGAGCTGTAACACTTCTGTATGGGCCTACAGCCCTTCCATTTAGACTAAGCGAATCCTCCTTCCCTTATCTTTTAATAGTATGAGTATTATACCAAATGCACTTAGGAATTAGGATCTCCAGTCTCTTTTCAATATCCGCTCCTCCTATTTATTGGTAGTAGGAGTGGTTTCATATAACTTTAAAGACCTTGTGCAATTGCAATTATAACTATTATCTGTTGCTAACCCATCAGACTTTAATATTCAATATTTAACATTGAGTACTGCAATATATCTCATTTGGGTCATATCCATTTTTGGATACTTGGCATTATAATATTATTTGTATTTATATTTAATATTCTACATTCATTTAATTTATGATTATGTGATCCAGCATAATCATTATTTGCACTCAGCATTATTCACTTTTATCTCTGTGCAATATCTATCACAGTCATTTACTCACAGTTGTTTATGAGCACTTGGCACTTTATAACTGGATCACATTTTTTCAGTGGTCTTAAGGGATCATTTACTCAATGGATATAGGAGCTCATTGAGTCTTTGCCACCTCTTACCCAATTTTACGTGACATCAAAATATCAAGATTTTAACTTTAGTTTTTAATGACACTATTAAATGTTTTAACATATATTATTGCCTATAGTACAATTAGGCCCTGTGTGTGCTCTATGTAAAAGAGATTTCCTTTCCTCTCTGCTTCTATTATACAATTGTTACCCCAAGTAGCACCACATTATACCCACTTCTTTCTACCCCTGAGCCACCTATTACTTTGTTGTGTTATTACTATATATATATATATATATATATATATATATATATATATATAGTAACAACACTGAAAGGGAATTCTTAATGCTTCTTTTTATCTGTAGAGATATTACATAAGCAAATTTAAAATTCCATAGCTAATTGGTGAAGTTAACTTAATTAAATTGTGGGAATAATTGGAGGACAAAGGAAAGAGGAAAGGAGCAAGGAGAGAGGGAGACATATACACACATCTCTCAACAAACACAGGAAGAAATATATAAAAATTAGACCCAAGGAATAAAGATTATGATCTTTCTTGGACTCAAAGAAATTGTGTGTTTCATTTAGAGGGAAGGCTTTTATTATTTTTTGCGGGGCTATAATCACTTTATATTTATATCTGTACCTCTGCTGCTATCCTATGAGAATAGGATTGATGAACTGGATTGGATCTGTGAGTAGGATTTGTTTCCTTGGCCTTTTCAAGTCAAGTGATCCTGTGTTCCTGATGCTTCTGCTGATGATCCTGAAATAATCTCCGGGGACTGAGAAGCCTGGGAAGCCATTTCCTGTACTAAAAGGCAGGCATTTTGAGGTTAAAAAAGACTCCATCCCTGGGTTCTGACAGGGTAGTCAAGTAGGACAACAGTTGGCATGTACTGCTAGCTGTTGGTTGCCCTGCTACCATGTATTGGGTTTGGTGACCTCTTGGCAATAAAATTACTGGCCATGGGAATAGAGTATTGGGCACTTTCAGCAACCACAATCTTTCTGGAATAAAGTTTCTGGAAGAAATAACAATGTGCCAGTTTAATAAATATAGGACCTTACATCTCGGCACATTCCTCTCATCCACTTTGACCAGTTGTAGATGCATTCTCCTGACATCCCCTTTTGGGAGTTGGACCATGTTCACTGGTGCCCTGTAAATTAACAGGTGGCCCAGTCATTGAAATGCTCTCTCTTAACCTTGTTGATTCCATTTTTCTGCTCAGTTCCCCACAGTAGATGGTTGAGCACTTTCATTCTTTGCAGATTATTAAGACATACCTGGTGTATATGTGCCCAGGCCAACCACTCACTTTAGATTCAGAGGGTACTTGTGTTTTGGTCCTCTGGGTGATGGATCCAGGCTGTCTGTCTGGCTGTGTTACTTAGCCCTGCTAGATCCTGTGTCCTTGACTCTACTGTTCCTCCAGGCTGAAGTGTGTCATGCGTGGCACTGAGCTACTGTGCACCAGGGTGTAAAGTTTCTGGGGTAGGAAGTTCATAATCAGGATAGTCCTTTTATTAACCTTTATTCAATTAAAAGTAGAGCAAAATAAAATAAGATTCAGTCAGATCAGAAAATTTACAGATTTAGTAAACTTCTACTAAATCAGTAGAACAAAAGTGTGTAATTGTTAGAAAATAAATCAATACAAAATACACAGAAATTATGCATGACTATATCTTGAAGACCTGGACATAAAATATGTGAATTAAATATAAGTGATGTGATCAGTTGATTTAAAATGCAAAGTTTCCTTCTCTTTATTGTATATTTAATAAGAAGTGAGGTCTGTAACTTGAGTGGGAGGGATATTCTATGAAGCCTTACTTTGCCATTGACTGTTATAATAATAATAATAATAATAAAAATAATAATAATAATGATATCGCGCCAACATATTCCGTAGCACTGTACAGGGGTTGAGTACATGGCAATAAACATTGAGCATAAAACCAAATGTACATAGAGCTTGTTTCCAAGGCACTGACACAAGATTGAAAACTTGCAAACTTACAATCTAAGGGTTAAGGTGTTATACAAGAGGGTGACAAATGCAAGATGGTGGTGTGAAAGCAATTTGTTCAGTCAAGTGGAGGTGTCGGTGTGTTGTACTGTAGATGGTGGGTGTAGGCGTTATTAAGCTGTGGAATGTTCAGTTGTACATGTTAAGGCTGAAGGTGATAAGATTTTTTAAACAGGTGTGTTTTTAGTATTTTTTTTAAAGGTTTTAAGGCAGGAAGATAGTCTAATGGAGCGGAGCAAGGAGTTCCAAATAGTAGGGGCAGCACAAGAGAAGTCTTGAAGACGGGAGTAAGAGGAGGTGATGAGAGAGGAGGAAAGAAGAAGGTCGTTAGCAGAACGAAGGGGGCGGTTGGGAGAGTATTTTAAAACAAGAGCAGAGATATAAGAGGGTGCACTGTTGTTGAGGGCTTTATACGTTAGGGTCATGATTTTAAATTTGATTCGGGAAGCTATGGGAAGCCAGTGGAGTGATTGACAGAGAGGAGCTGCAGACACTGACCGTTTGGTATTGAAGATGAGTCTAGTGGAGGAGTTAATTATGGATGGGATGGGAGACAGACAAGAGATGGGGAGGCCAGCAAGGAGGGAATTGCAGTAGTCGAGTCGAGATGTGATGAGAGAGTGTATTAGAATTTTAGCTGTGTCTTCTGTAAGATAATGACGAATTTTGGAGATTTTATTTAGGTGAAACTGACATGATTTTGTTATTGATTGGATGTGAGGAATAAAAGAGAGGGCGGTATCCAGTAGAACGCCAAGACAACGTGCTTGGGAGGTAGGGGTGATGATGGTGTTGTCAACAGTGAGAGATATTTGAGGAGTGGAAGCTGTAGTAGAGGGTGGAAAGATTAGGCGTTCAGTCTTGTTGAGTTTGAGTTGCTGGGTAGACATCCAGGATGATATGCTAGAGAGGCAGTTGGGAACATTAGCTAAAAGAGATAGATCTTTGCAGAGAGGTAGATTTGAGTATCATCTGCATAGAGATGATACTGAAATTCAAAGGATTTTATAAGGGAGCCAAGGGAGGAGGTGTAGATGGAGAAGAGGAGGGGGCCTAGGACAGAACCTTGGGGAACGCCAACAGACAGAGGGAGAGGTGAAAAAGTGTTGCCACAGAAGGAGACGCTAAATGTGAACCATGAAAGAGTTGTGTCCTGGATGCCAAAAGAGCAGAGAGTTTGGATTAGAAGAGGGTAGTCAACTGTATCGAAGGCAGGAGAGAGATCCGGAAGAATTAGAATAGAGTAATGGCCCTTTGATTTGGCCGTTAGCAAGTAATTGGTGACTTTTGTGAGGGCTGTTTCTGTAGAGTGTTGGGCCTGGAAACCAGATTGGAAGGGGTCAAGAAGGGAATTGGAGGCACATTATTGAGTGAGGAAATTGTAAACAAGCCGCTCAAGGAGTTTAGAAGCCAGGGGAAGTAGTGAGATAGGGCGATAGTTGGAGGTAGAAGCTGGGTCAGATGAGGGCTTCTTGAGAATGGGTGTAATTGTGACGTGTTTTAAAAAGGATGGAAACTTGCCAGTGTTTAGGGAGAGGTTAAATAGATGTGTGAGAGCTGGGATAAGTGTGGTAGAAAGGGGAGGGATTAGCTATATTGGGATAGGATCATGAGGACATGTTGGAAGGTGAGAGGTTGATAGTAAAGTAAATACTTCATCCTCATTACAGGGTCAAACGAATCCATAGTGGAGGAGGGTTTGGGGAAGGGCTGGGTGTTGCCGGTTTGTGGAGAGGATGGTGGGATAGGGCCAAGCTGGGAGGAGAGCTCATTTCGGATGGTTTTGATTTTATTTTTAAAATGGCTGGCAAAGTCATCAGCAGTGAGAGAGGAAGGGGCAGGATGTGGGGGTGGGCAGAGGAGGGTTTTTTATGTAGCAAATAAATGTATAGGGTTGGAGGACAGGTTTGATATTAGTGATGAGAAATAGTGTTGTTTGGCAAGATTGAGAGCAGAGAAGTAGGAGCGCAAGGTAAACTTGTAGTGGAGAAAGTCTGCTGAAGTGCGAGATTTCCTCCATAGTCGTTCTGCAGTGCGTGAGCATCTCTGTAGATAGCGTGTTTGTGTAGTGTGCTGTGGTTCTGGTAGCAGGGATTGAAGAAGGGTGGTGAGAGGAAGATGAGGTGAGGTTGCAAGTTAGCAGGTGATGGTCAGACAGGAGAACTGGGGAGATGTCAAGGTTTGAGACAGTGCAGAGATTAGTAAAAATAAGGTCAATGGAGTGTCCACCACTGTGAGTTGCTGAATCTGTCTATTGTGAGAGGCCAAGGGAAGAGGTAAGTCTAAGTAATTTTGCAGCTGTTGGGTAGGTGGGAGTGTAAGTGGCTATGTTGAAATCGCCAAGAATGAGTGAAGGTATATTGGAGGAGAGAAAGTGAGGGAGCCAGGCGGCAAAGTTGTCCAGAAATTGAGAGGGTGATCCAAGCGGGTGATAGATCACAGCTACTCGCAGAGGGATGGGAAAGAAGATGTGGATAGTGTGGACTTCAAAAGATGAGAATTGGAGGGATGGAACAGGGGGTATTCAGTGAAAAGTGCATTGAGAGGATAGCAGTATGCCAACACCTCCACCTTGTTTTTTCCCAGGTCTAGGAGTGTAGACCATCATAAGAGAGTGCAGCAGGGGAGACAGAGTCAGATGGAGTGAGACAGGGTTCTGTGATAGCCAGTAATTTGAGGGAGTTGGAAATGAAGAGATCATGAATGAAAGTAAGTTTATTGCAACCAGACCTTGCATTCCAGAGGGCACAGGAGAAGGGCAAAGTAGATGGTTTGTGACAAGTGATGGGAATTAGATTATGGGTGTTTTGGGCATTTCCTTCCCTGAGGACTCTGTGTGGCTGACAGCAGGTGGGAATGAGTGAGGAGCCTGGGTTAGGGGATATATATCCAAAAGCCATCAGAAGAAGGAGAGAGAGAGAAAGGAGATGGAAATAGGACTTACAGGAGCATTTCTGCTTTCCAGCTTTAGAGGAGGGATAAGATAGTGACTGGAGGATGGAGAGGAGCTCATGGGAGCAGAGAAGTGGAGAGGAAAGCAGGGAAGGTGAGATAGTTATATTATTGGAGACATGATGTGTAGAGACAGTATAAGAGAGTCTGAGAAAGAGGCAGCAGGTTATAGTTAGGAAGATGGTGTGAGAAAACATTGTGACACTGTATAAGCAAGTATTCTTAAAGGGGGTGTCATTGATTGAACAGGTGCAGGTAATTAGTATGCCTCAATATATTAAGTGTAAGCAGCGGTGGGTGGGTAGAGGGGCAGGTAGGGAGGGGATTGCTAGGTTTCTGTGGACTATTCTGTGTAGCAGTGTGTTTTACAGATATCTATGAGACAGAAAAGTGGTTATTTAAGTGGGTGGAGAGATAGGAGCAATAACATTGGATGAGTGAACACAGGGCATTTCTGGTTTACAAATAAACAGTAATATATGATGACAATAGCAATTTAATCTAACAGAAATAATTCTATCTCAGCAATTATAATAACACTGTTATTGGAAAGAGGCTTTTTTAAGATGACCTTTTTGTAACAGAAGTGAATATATATATTATCTGCGGGCATTGTTCCTTCCATTTCTCCCAGTTTTTGCTAAGCAAACAATAAAGTTTTAAGCATGTTATTTTGCCTGTGCTGGCAAAATATAGATGATAATATTAATCTCAATGACGACTGGTGATTTCTATGCATATAATCAATGAGAGTTACAACAGCACTTGTAGAAAATGTTGTATCATGAAATACAATGAATTTTCTATGATAGATAATTTTGAGTAATTTGATTATGTCATATAATAATAAAGCTGAACATACTGCACAAGAGGGAAAATATATCAAGACAAATTACAATACATATATTAACTTACCTGAGCAAATCAAACCTCATTCACATTGAAAATGTTCTTTAATATAAAAATGCATTGATTTTAATGGTATTCTATATTATGCATTTTCCATAAATCACTTCATGTCAAGGAGTGATATGCTTATGCTATGCATGCAATATCCATTCATGAGATAGTGATGTTTCATGATTACTAAGCAAATGCAATAGCTAATAATGTGTCAATACATAGAATGAATGCATATTTATTAAATCAGGATGGCTCTTTCTTTTGATCTTTTTTTACATTAGGAATATATACAAACTGCATAAATAATTTATTTCACTGGTAACTTCACTGCTAAGAGCCCCAGAGAAATTTAAGAATTATGAAATGTTGTCTTATATGTTGTCACTTTCCAAAGATGTATACTAGACAGCTTATGTTTGAGCGGCTTCATATATAAGGTTCTCAGTAACAAGGTGAAAGAAAAAAAATCTAAATAGAAAAGGCAAGAATAGAAACTAGTACTGATCACATATAGGCATCATATTCAGACCTTGAAAGTAGGAAATAACAGTTTTGCATTGCCTTTTACAGTGTAACCAAAAATCATAATTGCATGGATCTTTTAGCATTCTAAGGCCCCCCTATAGCAAAATGGAATATGAATCCTATTGATAGATGTTGGTCATATGAAATGTAATTGCATATTTATCTTTGAAAACTACATAACATAATGTACTGTGTGCCACCAAAATATGGTTTATGATACAGGGTTACTACATGAATGGATAATTGTACTTTTGCAGTGATTTTGTGCAGCTAAGAGGGGGTGTGGTTTATCCTGTGTGAAGCAATATCAGTGTGTGGCTTTTGTGGTCTGTTTGCATCTGTTCTGTGATCTTCTGAACAGTAAGGATGTTTGTGTACTTGTGCAGTGATTTTTGTGCACACGAGTAGTAAGAACCTAATTTAAGCAGGGGAAGGAGAAAATGTGTGAGCTTGCGAACAGATATAATAAAAGTGCAGTTCTAGTATAAGTGTGAGAGTTTAAATAAAAGGAGGGAGTTCAAAGAAAAGGGGTTAATTGTATAAAAATGTTATAATTATTGGTAATTATGAGTCAGTCCAGAGACAATCTCACTCAGTGTACATCATGTCACATGTATGAACTTCTACAACAGCTGATCCATACTTCTGTGAGGGGTGGGAGCATGTTGAGCTCAAATTGGAGAACTGGAGAGGAGAATTGCAGCACTTACTGATATTGCTCCACAGGAAAGGGAGTTGGTGTTTGCAGAGCACAGTTTAGTTAGGCTTAGCATGGACGGTGGAGGTGTGGCTAGTGAGGATGTCCAGGGAGATAGCTGGATTACAGTTACAAGGGGATGCATGGGAAAACAGTAGGAGGGGGCAGGACAGGTCTTAGTTTCCAAACCACAACAGATTTGCCAGATTGAGTTAAACTGTTGGGGATGTCCATTCAGGAATAACAATGCCAGATAGAGCTGTTCCTTCTGACAGCTGGGAGATCATTTTTACTGGAGGAGAGGGAGGGCAGAATAGGCCAAGCAACAGACAGGTGTTGGTGGTAGGGGACTCTATTATTGGGAAGGTAGAAAAGGTGATTTTTCACCCAGATCCCCGCAATCAAACAGTTTGCTGTCTACCAGGTTCTCGGTTTGGTATGTTGTGGATTGGGTGGATAAATTATTGGGAGGGGCTGGATTAGGCACCGATAGTCTTGGTACATATTGGTACCAAGGACAAAGTTAGTGGAAGATGGAGAGTCCTAAAGAATTGTTTTATAGAAAAGTTGTAGGTAGGGGGAGGAACTGGATAGATGTAATGGGGTAGAAAGTGTCATGTGGGAGTAGATGGGGGAGGGTTAGTATTGTCAGTAGGGAGGTATTGCTAAGTAACTCAAGTACAGTGGCAGGAACTTCAGAACTAAAGACTCATAATATACGTGTATTCATGTGAATGCCTGAAGCTTGCCAGGAAAATGGGATAGTTAGATTTATTTGATAACAAGAAATTGTATTTAATAGACATTACTGAAACATGATAACTCTCATGACTGGACTGTTAATCTGGATGATGATAACCGATTTAGGAAAGATAGGGACAATGGTAAAAGAGGAGGAAGAGTTTGTCTGTATTTTAGGCATGAATTTAAGCCTATAGCCAGATAAGATATTTATGCTTGAACTAGACATAATGTTGAATCCTTGTAGGTAGAGTTAAATAGCGGAGGAGCAAATTGTAAAAGAATAGCGGTAAGAGTATACTATAAACCCCAAAATATAAAGTGAGGACCTGCAGTTATTGTTACAGATTGGAAATACAACTAAGCATGGGCAAGTTTTATTAATGGAGATTTTAACTACCCTGAAATAAACTGGATGAATGAGACTAGCAGTTCAGCTAAGGGGTGCATGTTCTTGGATACATTATATGGCCCAGGTTATACAAGAACCTACTAGAAATGAGGTTATCTTGGATTTAGTCATCACAAATAATTGAGGGGGGTTGAGGTTGAGGAGGGAGGTTGATGATGGGGGGGTTGAGGATGAGGATGGGGGGTTGAGGATGAGGATGGGGGGTTGAGGAGGAAGGTTGAGGAGGGGGATGAGGATGGCGGGTTGAGGATGAGGAGGGAGGTAGAGGAGGGGAGGTTGAGGAGGGAGGTAGAGGAAGGGGTTGAGGAGGGAGGTTGAGGATGAGGAGGGAGGTTGAGGATGAGGGGTTGAGGAGGGGGCTGAGGTTGAGGAGGGGGGATGAGGATGGGGGTTGAGGAGGGGGATTGAAGGTGGGGGGTTGAGGAGAGAGGATGAGGATGGGGGGGTTGAGGAGGGGGATTAAGGATGAAGAGGGAGGTTGAGGATGAGGAGGGAGGTTGAGGATGAGGAGGGAGGTTCAGGAGGGAGGTTGAGGATGAGGAGGGAGGTTGAGGATGAGGAGGGAGGTGGGGAGAGACACAGGGAAGGGAGAGGTTGGAAGAGACACAGGGAAGGGAGAGGGGAGAAGAAACACAGGGAAGGGAGAGGGGAGAAGAGACACGGAGAGAGAGGGGGACACATTTCCCACCCTCGGCTTATACTCAAGTCACTTATTTTACCCAGTATTTTGTGGTAAAATGGGTGCCTCGACTTATACTCGAGTCGGCTTATACTCGAGTATATACGGTCTATAGTATCAAAAGTTGGTCAACCTTTGGGAAACAGTGATCACACCACAATCTCATTTGAGATTGTATTAAAAAAAGAACTGTAAGGGGCCCCCAAAAAAACTCTGATTTTTAAAAGGGCACATTTTAATTGTCTAAAGGCAGCAATTAAAAGATTAAAAGTATAGACTGGGACAAAGAACTGATAGGTAAAAATACTGAACATAAATAATGGACAATGTTCAAATCCTTACTAAATATACATACTGTACTTATCACCATATACCATGTTGATCAAAATTAGAAGGAGTAAATCAAATCCCATGTGGCTTAAGAATGATTTAAAGATCAAGATACAGAGTAAAAGACAGGCATTTAAATTATATATAAAAGAGGGAACAGAGACTACTTTACATGAGTACAAGAATGAAAATGAAAAGTTAGTTGCAAAGGAGAGTAAAACTGGCCCTAAAATATTTTATAAATATATTAATGGGAAGAAGGCCAGGAAGGAAGCTATAGGAACATTGCAATGTGAAACAGGCTGTCTGATAATTAGTGACCAGGAAATGGCAAATTAGCTAAATATGTTATTTTCTTCTGTATACACAAAGGAGGTACCAGTGGTTGGGTCGCTGCAGCATATTCGTCTACAATACCTTCACCAAATTATTGATTAAGTCAGGAAGAAATCCAAAATAGGCTGGAAAAAATTAATATTAATAAAGCTCTAGGTCCTTATGGAATACACCCAAGGGTACTGAGGAAACTGGGTTCTGTAATAGCCAAACCATAATAACTAATTTTTCAAGATTCACTCAACACAGAGTCTCTACCAGATGACTGGATTATAGCAGAGGTGACACCTATATTTAAGAAGGGAGCAAGTACAAATCCAGGACATTTTAGACCTGTAAGCCTCACTTCTGAAGTGGGAAAGCTTTTAGATGGGTTAGTAAGGGATAGTATACAAGAATATGTCTGTTTAAACAAGATTGTAAGTAGAAGTCAACATAGATTTATGAGGTATAGGTCAGGTCCAACAAACCTAGTTAGTTTCCATGAGGAGATTAGTAAGAAATTGGATCAAGGCAACATAGTCTTTTTGAATCTTGCAAAGGCTTTTGATGCAGTGCCACATGGAAGACTATGGTGCAAACTAAGGAATACTGGAATTGAAGTAAATATCTGTTAATTGATCGTACTCATTTGGTAAGATTTCAGTATTAGGTCCTCTTCTTTTTAACATCTTTATTAAAGATTTAGAAGTAGGATTGGACAGTATTGTCTTTATTTTTGGTGATGATACTAAGTTGTGCAAGATAATTACATCAGAAAATGATGTACTTTCCCTCCAGAGTTATTTGCATAAATTAAAGACATGGGCAGCTAAATGGCAAATGAGATTTAATATGAATAAATGTTAATAAAAATGTATGCATCTGGGAAGGAAAAATAGCAATGCAAATTATCTTCTTAATGTAGCAAGTCTAGGGGTATTAGATTTTGAAAGGAATTTGGGAGTACTTGTGGACAACCACCTAGGTAACAGTGCTCAATGACAAGTAGCATCTGCAAAGGCAAGTAAAATATTAGCATGCATTAAGAAGGATATAGAAGCAAGGAAGCAAATATAATTCTGCCACTATACAAATTCCTAGTACGCCCTCATTTGAAATGTGGAATACAATTTTGGGCACAACTTCATAAAAAGGACATTTTAGAACTGAAAAAAAAGTACAGAGATGGTCAACAAAACTAATAAGTGAATAGTTGGGCTCACTTATGAAGAAAGATTAACCAAATAAAACACATTTTCACTTTCTTTACTTATATACAGTTCCATCACTATCTAGCTCCCATTTTGCTAATCCTGGGTTTAGCAAATATAAAACAAAACAGTCCAATAGTTTGTTAAAAACTCTCTGGCCTGTATCCTTCAAATCTTCAAGTTGCTGTCTCTGAGATGTTTTGTCTCAAGCTGGAAGAAAAGACACACAAAGTGTTTATTTCTGCTCAAACTCCTCTCTGTGTGTGTCTTCAGCCCAGACCGACTGTACACTCAGGGCCTCATTCTATTAGCGGCCGCAGCCGTTGCGGGGCCGCAAGGACCGGCCGCAAGCTATTCGGCTATTCTATTCCCTTACGGCCGGGGGCTCCGGCAGGCTTGCGGCCGGTGCCTTGCTATCTCTTGCGGCCGCTCGCGCCAGAGGAAAGCCTTTAATCTAAAACGGCCGCAAGAGTTTCGGCCATAAGAAATTCCTATTTGCAATTCAATTGCTCCGGGAACCCTGTCTGCAAGGCTAAAAACGAGCCGCTGCTTACTTGCAGGAAAAAGGTTCCGCTAGCACCAATTAAGCACATAAAATAGCTCAAATAAAGCCATCCTGCACTTTGAGAAGACTATAAAGGGATTTTAGGTGTTAGAAAAAATAGCACATAATTATCCGATACTCAAATCCGTAAAATATTTTATTTTTAATATCCGTAAAATATCCATGTAAAAAGTCCAGAGTGCTTGGAGCACCTCAGACCCGCCCACGCCGCAGCCGGAAAATAAACAGTTAATTTGAACTCGGGTTTGGGCTGATGTGCAAGCTTGAGAGTGGGTTACTTTTAATCCTCATGTCCCCCAATATGATCCCTAGCATTTACAGAGCTGTACAGTGCAGGCTTGAATTTATTTTTGCGTTTTTAGATTTCTGCGCTTACGGCCGGTTCCAAGATGTGCGGCCGGCCGTAAGATGAGATCCTTGCGGGGCCGTATAATAGAATCGCGA
Source organism: Discoglossus pictus (assembly GCA_027410445.1). Taxonomy (NCBI): domain Eukaryota; kingdom Metazoa; phylum Chordata; class Amphibia; order Anura; family Alytidae; genus Discoglossus; species Discoglossus pictus. The sequence goes on along the minus strand of CM050163.1, from coordinate 151,584,522 downwards.
GTTAACAGAACCCCCGCAAGGAATCGCAGCCTTACGGCCGATTTACGGCCGCTAATAGAATGAGGCCCTCAGTTTTTTGTCTCCTCATGCAGACAGCAGGTCATGAACACAGCCTCACAAAGACTGCTACTACAGTCCACACACACAGCCACACACAAATTCCAATAGCAGGCCTCTACAGCTGCACCTAATAAACTGCTCAGGAAAATTATCTTCTTCAGAACTCCTGGGGAAAGGGAGCTTTATGAAGTCTGTGGCTCACACAAACCCCTTGTATCACTGTCACACATCCTCCTACCCAATTTTTGGAAGACAACTCTGCTCTCCAAAACTATAGTAACAGAGATATGGCTTCCAGGTATAGATACTGTACCTATGCTTTCCAGTAGCCTTTGCACTCTGTGAAATAGCTCACCCTTCCAGTCCTCTCGATTATCATGCACAACCTTCTTTCTCTGTGCCATATGTATTAAGGTATTCCATAATGACTGAATGGCATCTTGTAGATTCAGCTCCTCTTTAGCCAGATGTCCAGCTTCTGCTTATAGTTTTGAGAAGATATCTTGTCGTCAACAGTGTGCTCAAACCGAGCCATAATCTTACAGCTCTCCTTATTGACCATCTGTAACATTCTGTAACATTACATTATGTCCATTCTCAGTTGAGGAATTAGTCTTCTGCTTTCTGACCATTTCGGGGTTGACACAAGCACTCATCTCTATGAGACTGTGAAGATTTGGGCAATAGTATTCTGGACAGAAAGTGTCTTCTGCAGCTCCCATGTTACACTAATTATTGTGTCTTCCTAATTCAATTGGGCACTGTGAAGATTTGGCACCTCACATTGTTCTTTTGCATTTCTACTTTCAATCTCTACTTTCAGTTGTGCTGGCTCCTATCTCACATTGCTGAGGACATTCTCAATCCTTTGAACTTTGACTTATTTCTCCCTCACCAACTGTTGGGTCCCAGCTGTTTAAACTCATTATGCAAGTACTAATTCACTTCATGCCACCTACACTTCCTCCTCTATAGGTACATAATCATCATCATAATCTTCACTACAGCACAGTGACTTGCCAGGCACTTCTCCACTATCTACTCTGTAGTCCCAGCAAAATGTCCTGAGCTTATGGTTTGCAAGGACACATGACCTTGCTCTTTCTGTTCCAGGTGTCCCAATAGGATGACTGATAATTCTCACAGAACTGTGTCAGCTTCATACACCCAACCTGCTTCTGCTCTGGTACATTATACTTCACAGGATCCACAAATAAGACCTCTCTCAGAGCTGATTCTGAATCTTTTAGGATCTGCACCTCATCTTCCTCCATGTTCATAACAGGTACTCTTGGTACCACTGTGTTTATGCAAGTTGGTTGACTCTCTATCTCTACTTGGAAGGACCTCTCACAATTTTGGTTTTGCTGGGATGTATCCAGCTGTTCAGCAGCCTCAGAGGTGTGATATGTTTTTCCTAATTTTAGATGGGGTAAACTTCTTACACCTATCTTAGGAGTCTTTTACATTTTGGGTTTCTGCTAAAACTTCAGTCTTCTCATCTTTGATGCACTTTTCTTTATGTATTAACCACTTCTTTTTATCTTTTTTATTTTTTTTTGTCTTCTTGCTTTGCCTCTAATGTTTCCAGCTTTTCATTTTTTTCTTTTAGGGACAGATTCTCCTCCTTGACTTGTTCACTCTGCTTGCGCTGCATCTTTTGCTACATGTTCAACTGAAGTATCTCCTTTGTCTTATTTATTAGATTAATGCCTCTGGCTATTCAGTCCTACATTATTCCTCTTTCTTCCTCTCTCTTTCCCTCTACCGTAAAAGCTCATTTACTATGCTATGCATAACATCTCTCTGCAGACATAGCTCTGTACCAAATGTGTACACGGGCCTGGCCAGTCTCTTCTAAACTTGCATCCCTCTGAGTCAATTACCCTTCTTTTACAGGGAGTCTTATCTCTCTTGAAGCTAGGAGGAAGGACTCACGTCTCTTGATATTAGTTTGGAGACCTCTGCTTTCATTCTCTATGTTCAGCTATGCTGTGGACACTATCCATCCTATGAGGTTTGGCTTCTCTGTCCCTCATCAACACTCCCACATCTCTCAGTTGCTCCTTCAACACTATCAGATTGAGGCTGGTGCCTGGCTCAGATAGCAGCTGACTCTCTGCTGCCTATCCTATGCTGCTGGTCTCATCCATTGCTCTGTAGTCTCTCACTGGCATGCAGTAGCTTGTACCAGAGCTTTCATCAGTTCCTCCATCTTAAACCCAGTCACCACTTGGTTTGTGCTCTTGTATCCAGCACTTTGATGGAGTAATGTATGAGTCTTCAGACCTTTTGCAAAGGTCACTGTAATATTAGCTGTTGTTACAAAACAAATTTAAAGGAAATAACAGGCTTACCTTCCATTGAAGCACTATCTTTACTTAGAGACAGTTTTCTCCACTATCTAGCACACATACAGTTAAAACAAAACCAAATAGTCCATTTATTTGTCCAGAAATCAGTTGCTTGTATCCTTCAGATCTCCAGGTCTTTACTCTTTACTTTACTGCTCCAGAATGAACATTAGCTTCAAGCTGCTGTCTCTCACTGTCTTTTTCTAGCTTTCCAAACTTAGACCAGTTGTACCCACTACTTTGTGTTACTTTTCTGACAGGTTCAGACTGTATCTTCAGCTGAAATTGATTGTACACTCAGTCCTTTTGCAGCCTCACACAGACTGCAGGTCATAAAACCAGACTCACAAAAAACTGCTACTGTAGTCCATACACAAGTTTCAGTAGCAATTTAAGTCAGGTCTCTCCAGCTCCATCTAATCAACTGCTTAGTAAAATGAACTCCTTCAGATCTTGTATCACAAGATATATAGATAGATATTAATATATGAGGTCATGAAGGGTTTTAAAAACATCCAAGCATCACAGTTTGCATCACTTTGCCAAACTGCCAAAGGCTAAATCCTAACAAAGTGTCTGCCATACAGTCTAAAGTTAATGAAAGACACAAAATAATCTCTGATTACTGGATTTTCAGACCTAGGTGTTGTCTCAACAAAGCACATCTTCTTAACTATATACTCCTAAGGTGTTTGATGTAGTAAAGCAAGTAGTTCATTATAATAGATATTAATTTACTGAGCATGTTATGCACAGAAGTCAAGGAGTAATATTTAGATTTTTCCAGATATTAAAACATTTATATATACTGAATATACAACTAAACCCCTCATTATTGTACCATTTTTGATACACCTTTGTGTTAAAACTGCTGAATTTGTTACTTCTATTAGTAACATACCAATATTAAGATAATGGTAACATAATGATATGGAATGTAGTACTAAGCCTGTAGGATGACTAAATCTTAGAGTGTTACGAAAGCTTGTTTACACTTGATGGAATTTTACCCTTTCAGAAAACACATAAAAAAAAATAAGCCTCATGTCCTATGGTTACTGGATTGAAATATTTATTTAGCCAATAAAAAAAAAGAGCAGAAAATATAGGAATCACAGCAGATTTGAAAAATACACTATTTCTACTATAATTATCTTTCCAACTGTGAAAGTTAATGCACTTAGGACAGATATTGCCAGTGAGTCTTTACTTAACGCACAGCAATCTGTGGGCTTTGTCATATTAAAATCATATGAATCAAATTTTAAATTAATAAATACACATTTAATATTTGTTAAATTTGTTAAAATCTACTAGAAGTTACTGTATAGATATTTTAAGATCTCTACTTTTCATACTCTTAATTAAAGTTGTGCAAAATGTGCAAAAGTTCCATGTTGTTTTTTTTCTCTTGTGATACAAAGCTATATACCAAAACTCTAAATAGTATTTGTCTATAATCATGTGACTACAAATAAACCTGCATTTTTGGTATCATATGGCTAAATTGACAAGATTTTTAAAATAAAATCCTTGAACAATTTAGTGGCAAGTTTTTTTTAGGGGTGGGAAACATGTTACCTGTGTAAATCATGTATATATCTAAACAACTTTAACTCCCTAAGCAGTAATCCCGAGCATGGCTCTGGGTTAATTTCCACTTCCTAAAGCGTTAACCCTAGCCACGCTAGATATTCAAATGTGAACTCAATTGTACTTTTCATATACTATATATATATATATATATATATATATATATATATCACATATATTTATATATATATCACATATAATAGTTATCAAACTGTGAATCGGCTTCACGCTTCCGAGCCTCGCTTAGCGCGGTGAGCCATCGAAGCACAGAAGTCTTCCTAGCTCTAGCCCTTAGCCGATGAGTGGCAAAGGCGCTCATCTGCTGCAAGCCTTGCATAGTGAGGCGAGCAGTGGAGCCAGTGAAACTCATGGGACTTAGGCAGAAATGAGCACTGACGGCGCTCCTGCGAGCCTTGCAAAGTGAGGAGAGCCGTTGAGGCATTGAAAAATGCAGAACTTAGCCTCCAAGCAGTTAGGAAACGCGGGATTGCCTTAGCCTGCAAGCATTTGAGGAACCCGTGACTTAGAACAAAAAAAATAAATTGCAAGGCGTGGAACTTAGAAAAATAATACGAGGTCGGAAAAATACAAAGTTAACGGCCGAACCGCGCAAATCAAAAAAACACAAAAAACACACAAAAAAAAAAAAAAAATACAAAAAAAAATCACAAACAGCACGGGGGAACAGCCAGGATATCTGGGAGTGAGGTTGCATGCAAATTTAAGCCGAATTTTTCTGAGTTTCTGCACTCCAAAATCATCTAAGCGAGATGAAAAATTAAAACAAGGCTACATGACCCCGAACCGCACAAAACACAGCCAGACGAGTACCACTTTTACCCAGGAACGTACGAGGTACAAAATATACTATTAGAAAGGACAGAAAATGCTTATGAGCGTAACACATAGACAATCGCCATCAACACTAACTTGCAACTAATAACATTACAAATCTAAAATGTTGCTTTACCCGAATAAAACAACGTTTTGTCCTCACGCACGCAGCCTATTTATACTGGGCTTATGAGCCAGCTACTTCCTGGCTGGCTTAGGAACATATGTACAGATTATATTTTGAGTTGAGAGGTGAAGTAAGAGTATTGCATTTGTATTTAAGCTTCCTCTGCAATGTGGCATGGACACTGGAGAGTAAAGTGTATGAAGAGATTGGAGAAAAAACAGGTGAGGAAGAGGAAGAAACATTGAAAGAGAAGTAATATATGCATAGGGCTGATGGAAGGTACACTCTTTACAAAAGTGTTCAAATTACAGTTTAATAGAGCTGAGTTTTCTCATCTGAATGTTGTCGAAGATCTTTTGAATTACCTTTAATTGACACTGCAAATGTTATTGATTTCAGACTACAGCCAACACTTAAAAAGGCGGCATGATTTGGTTGTTTATTTTTGATTTTATCTATACAGGTAAACATCCTTCTGTAAACAACCTGAAATCAAGCCCTGAATTTGGCACCAAAAGCTTTCTACTTAGAGTATATCCACTACGGTTTTGTTTATACTTATAATTAAAAATGTAAAAAGAAAAGACATAGTCAGTATTTAAAATGATAAGCTTTAATCAAGAAGACAATATAACTTATCTGATGCTTATATTGTAAAGTACAATGCTGTATTATCTTATGTTTTAATAAAAATCAATGCTAAAAAAATAGTCGTAAGAAGTACAATTAAGACAACCTTTCCAGCATTGTTGGTTTGTGATAGTACCTATTTTTTAAAGTTTGTGTGTTGTGGGATACAATCAGCAAAGAGTTTTGCATCCTCGCTCTTTAAAGTTAACCCACATTGATATTTTATTGTGTATATCTACAATGTTTGCCAATCCTCAAAATCCAGTGTTGTTCCTACATCACTCTCCCATCTAAGCATATAAGGCAGTTTCTTTGGATCAGTCCTGGAGGGAAGCATTGAATAGCACATGGATATGAGTGCAAAGCTTTGTAACTGTAAATATATGAAAAAAAAAGTCATTAGGGGTAAAATTGTATGCATGCTGTATCTCTTGAAAATTAAGAGTCTCCAAAATTAGAGTCTCCAAAAGTTTTTGTATCTTTCTGTCCTAGCATCTACCACATTTTTAAAAAGGGATGGGCACATTCCTCATTCCTGGAGGGAAGGTTCTACTTTATAGTAATGAAGAAGTTATTTTGTATTTCCCTGTAAGTTTTCCCCATGTAAGAAATGATTGTAATATAACAATATAAAGGACCACTCTGTTTTTTTTTTTTTATTCATACTGTTCTTTAAACAAAAATTAACAACAGATAAAACAAATAAAGCCAATTAGTCTTGGACTATCTGAGAGAAGAATCTGTTTTATGCACTGACACTTTATAGCACTGCCATTACCCTCCTGTCTGTCCTAACTTCCAGGGACATATATATAGAGCATACCACAAAGAATCTCGATCAGGGGACTGTCCCATAAAAAAGTCTGGTCACTACCTATAATGCCTTTAGTATTAATGACAATAATGAAAAAAAAATTGTTTGATCACTGTTTGTCTAAGTTCAGTCCTACTGGGCCTCACACAGGCTTGGATTTGACAATTTCCTTTCGGTTCACAGATGAGTCAATCAGGAGTGCAGCAAGAATATCCTCAAATCCGGGCCTGTGTGCAGCCCAGCAGGGCCGAACTTGCACAGCCCTGCTTTAGAATGTATTTATAATCTACATTGTGGGCCCTATTAAATTCCAGCCTCGTAAATAAGAGGCTTCTACTTAAGCCCTACGTACTGCACAGTTTCTCTAAGTTCCAATGCTATTAAATTAGCCCTGCTGCGAGCAACGTATGAGCTACGCAGCAGGGCCGTACGTATCTACACTGCGTAAATGTACATGAGGAGTGACAGCCTGCGAGATGATATCGCAGGCTCCCACTCCTCATTAATTGCTGCGGGGGTCCTAAAAGGGACCTCCGCGGCAGTCCCCCACATAAGCCCTGCCATGGGGGTACTCCGAATACCCCACCCCGGCACCTAAAATTAACCCCCCCTCAATGCGGGGGTCCCCGTCGGGACCCCCGAAGTGTCCTCACATGAACACCTTGCTGCAGGGGTCCATAGGAACCCCCGCAGCCCCCACACATTAACCCCTTGCAGGGGGGGTCCTCAATCGGCACCGATCAGGCCCCCCGCTGCATTTAAAACTTTTAAATTCCCCGCCGCGGCTCCTTAAAGGGGCCGCGGCACACTATTACCCAATCCTGGCCGCGGCACTTAAAATTAACCCCCCTCTATGCTGGGGGTCCCCATCGGGACCCCCGAAGTGTCCCCACATAAACCCCCTGCAGCGGGGGGCCCCGATCGGCACCGATCGTGACCCTGCTGCAATTCATTTTTAAATTTCCCGCCTCGCGGGACCTCAAATGACCGTAAAGGTCCTGAAAGGACTCGCACTAAAAATATTAACCCCAGGCAACTATAAATACCCCATTCACTCATGATGGTCAATACAGACCACCATAAGGCCTAAATTAACCCATTAACTCATGGTGGTCAATACAGACCACCATAAGGCCTAAATTAACCCATTAACTCATGGTGGTCAATACAGACCACCATAAGGCCTAAATTAACCCATTAACTCATGATGGTCAATACAGACCACCATAAGGCCTAAATTAACCCATTAACTCATGGTGGTCAATACAGACCACCATAAGGCCTAAATTAACCCATTAACTCATGGTGGTCAATACAGACCACCATAAGGCCTAAATTAACCCATTAACTCATGGTGGTCAATACAGACCACCATAAGGCCTAAATTAACCCATTAACTCATGGTGGTCAATACAGACCACCATAAGGCCTAAATTAACCCATTAACTCATGGTGGTCAATACAGACCACCATAAGGCCTAAATTAACCCATTAACTCATGGTGGTCAATACAGACCACCATAAGGCCTAAATTAACCCATTAACTCATGATGGTCAATACAGACCACCATAAGGCTCTATTTAACCCCATCAGTCCCATAAGGGTATATTATTACCATTATGGGCCTGTTACAACCCAACATTAACCACATAAGTGCCATGATGGTCCTCAAGGACCATCATGACACTAACTACAAACACTACACTATAACCCCCAATAAACAATTTAATCTAAACTAACCCCCCTCTACACTAATCTATTAACACTTACACTACCTACCTACACTACCTACCCCCTAATAAACCTCCCCAACACTCTAATTACAAAAAACAAAAAACCTACAGTACAGAAAACAAAAAACCTACAGTACAAAAAACAAAAAAAACTACAGTACAGAAAAAAAAAAAATTACAACCCCACCCCTACTACAGAAAACAAAAAAATACATTACAACCCCACCCACCACTACAGAAAATAAAAAAATTACACACCTGAAAAGGAAAGACAGATAAACACAATACAATACATACATATAATACATATAATACATTACATACAATACATGACATTACATATAATATATTACATATAATATATTAAATATAATATATTAAATATAATACATTACATATAATATATTACATATAATATATTAAATATAATATATTACATATAATATATTACATATAGTCCAAATCAAATACCCCCTATCTATCTAACATACAATCTATTTAATTTAAAATAAATCCTAACTATATCAAATACATCCCCCTATCTATCTAATATACAAAAAATCCTAACTACATACACAAACCCTAATTCTAAAATAAAATAAAATAATTACAGTCCTAACTACATACACAGACCCTTATTCTAAACTAAAATAAAATAATTACAGTCCTAACTACATACACAGACCCTTATTCTAAACTAAAATAAAATAATTACAGTCCTAACTACACAGACCCTAATTCTAAGCTAAAATCAATAAATTAAGACCACTTACCTTTAAGATGTTGCTTCAGATCACTAACCTATGGGTCAAAAAAAAAAAAAATTAGTACAAAACATTAACATCCAATAAATAAACATTCTATACATTCTAAATATTCAACTCACCTTTACAGCATGTCCCGTCACTGTTTAGCTCTTCCGGCGCGGCCCTGTTAAAAAAAAAACACAATACATGAATACATTAATACAATATATAAACAATAAATAAAATACACAAATAAACATCTAAATATACATTTAACTTACCTCCCCGCGATGTCCCCGGCTTTCTCTCCTTCAGCCCCCGCTGGGCCGCGGAACCATCCGCGCTCTAAAAAAAAAAAACTAACGGAGGTCTGCACTGGCAGACCTCCCCGACGCTAATGAACCTCCCGGACTCGTTTCCGGGAGGAAATTGGCATTGGCGGCTTGTGATTGGCTGAAAAAGCTGTCAGCCAATCAAAAGTCGTCAATGTAGGAGCCAATCAGGATGCGCAGATGTCTTCTACCAATCACTCCGTGGGGGTGTATCCCATAGTGATTGGCTGAAGGCATCTGAGCGTTGTGATTGGTTCCCAGAAAGATAGACAAGTGTTTTAGCCAATCAGGGTGGGATATTGGGGTGTACAAGCCGCCAATGCCAATTTCCTCCCGGAAACGACTCCGGGAGGTTCATTAGCGTCGGGGAGGTCTGCCAGTGCAGACCTCCGTTAGTTTTTTTTTTTTTTTTTTTTAGAGCGCGGATGGTTCCGCGGCCCAGCCGGGGCTGAAGGAGAGAAGGCCGGGGACATCGCGGGGAGGTAAGTTAAATGTATATTTAGATGTTTATTTGTGTATTTTATTTATTGTTTATATATTGTATTAATGTATTCATGTATTGTGTTTTTTTTTTTAACAGGGCCGAGCCGGAAGAGCTAAACATCGACGGGACTTGCTGTAAAGGTGAGTTGAATATTTAGAATGTATAGAATGTTTATTTATTGGATGTTAATGTTTTGTACTAATTTTTTTGTTTTGTTTGACCCATAGGTTAGTGATCTGAAGCAACATCTTAAAGGTAAGTGGTCTTAATTTATTGATTTTAGCTTAGAATTAGGGTCTGTGTAGTTAGGACTGTAATTATTTGATTTTAGTTTAGAATAAGGGTCTGTGTATGTAGTTAGGATTTTTTGTATATTAGATAGATAGGGGGATGTATTTGATATAGTTAGGATTTATTTTAAATTAAATAGATTGTATGTTAGATAGATAGGGGGTATTTGATTTGGACTATATGTAATATATTATATGTAATATATTATATTTAATATATTATATGTAATATATTATATGTAATGTATTATATTTAATATATTATATTTAATATATTATATGTAATATATTATATGTAATGTATGTAATGTCATGTATGTAATGTATTATATGTAATATATTATATGTAATATATTATATTTAATATATTATATGTAATATATTATATGTAATATATTATATTTAATATATTATATGTAATATATTATATGTAATATATTATATGTAATGTCATGTATTGTATGTAATGTATTATATGTATTATATGTATGTATTGTATTGTGTTTATCTGTCTTTCCTTTTCAGGTGTGTAATTTTTTTATTTTCTGTAGTGGGGGGTGGGGTTGTAATGTATTTTTTTGTTTTCTGTAGTGGGGGGTGGGGTTGTAATTTGTTTTTTTTTCTGTACTGTAGTTTTTTTTGTTTTTTGTACTGTAGGTTTTTTGTTTTCTGTACTGTAGGTTTTTTGTTTTTTGTAATTAGAGTGTTGGGGAGGTTTATTAGGGGGTAGGTAGTGTAGGTAGGTAGTGTAAGTGTTAATAGATTAGTGTAGAGGGGGGTTAGTTTAGATTAAATGGTTTATTGGGGGTTATAGTGTAGTGTTTGTAGTTAGTGTCATGATGGTCCTTGAGGACCATCATGGCACTTATGTGGTTAATGTTGGGTTGTAACAGGCCCATAATGGTAATAATATACCCGTATGGGACTGATGGGGTTAAATAGAGCCTTATGGTGGTCTGTATTGACCATCATGAGTTAATGGGTTAATTTAGGCCTTATGGTGGTCTGTATTGACCATCATGAGTTAATGGGTTAATTTAGGCCTTATGGTGGTCTGTATTGACCATCATGAGTTAATGGGTTAATTTAGGCCTTATGGTGGTCTGTATTGACCATCATGAGTTAATGGGGTAATTTAGGCCTTATGGTGGTCTGTATTGACCATCATGAGTTAATGGGTTAATTTAGGCCTTATGGTGGTCTGTATTGACCATCATGAGTTAATGGGTTAATTTAGGCCTTATGGTGGTCTGTATTGACCATCATGAGTTAATCGGGTAATTATAGTTGCCTGGGGTTAATATTTTTAGTGCGAGTCCTTTCAGGACCTTTACGGTCCTTTGAGGACCCGCGAGGCGGGAAATTTAAAATTGAATTGCAGCAGGGTCACGATCGGTGCCGATCGGGGACCCCTGCTGCAATGGGTTTATGTGGGGACACTTCGGGGGTCCCGATGGGGACCCCCAGCATAGAGGGGGGTTAATTTTAAGTGCCGCGGCCGGGATTGGGTAATAGTGTGCCGCGGCCCCTTTAAGGAGCCGTGGCGGGGAATTTAAAAGTTTGAAATGCAGCGGGGGGGCTGATCTATGCAGATCGGGGACCCCCGCTGCAAGGGGTTAATGTGGGGGTGCTGCAGGGGTCCTGATAGAGACCCCTGCAGCATGGGGATGTGTATAGGGTGCAGGGGGGAGCCTCACACTGCTGTCTCGGGCTGTTCCGAGGCAGCACGTAGAGGCTTTTGGATCCCTTGCGTGGACTTTTTGTCCACGTAGGGATTCTTACGATATGCGAGACTCGTGCATAGATTTAAGGCTACGTAGCTCTCTCGGAGCCTATTCTCGGCCATTTTCTCGCACCGAGAGAACTACGAGGGAGAATTTAATAGGGCCCTGTGTTTGTAAAATGTGTAGTATGTAAATAATTTATGCAAGTCACATTATACTTAATTATGGAGGAATTGCTACTGGAAATACATTCCAAGTAAACTGAAATATTCTTCTTGTTTTTGGTAAATGGGCAGCTATTATGTGCCCCAGCAATAAATAAATTAATGAGAGATTCTTAATATCATGATTATCAGGGCTCTATTAAAATTGCAAATGGCATTTTGGTTCATGTATTTAATCTCCTGAAAACATCACATTGTATGCACAATGAATTTTCTAGATCATAGGCTGCCATGCATTTGAAGAGGTTCATTTTGTTTTAATTTCACAAAACAATTACAAGCTGTCCTGTCTATTTAGCACATTCTAATGTTTAGCATTAGCAGCTGAATCTGTGTTCCCATTTACAATTTATTTTCTATTGTTTGGTCAATTAATGAACTGCCTGGGGTTTCGTGATCACTGCTCTGCAAATATTATATATTTTAATAGTGCTATTATATCTAATATCACTTTTATGGTTGTTTCATTTTACAACTGTTTTAATGGTTTTCCTAGTTGGTAGATAATGTTCAAGTCATATTTTTAAAAAAAATGAATTACTGCCTGGGTTATCTGGACATACAAATATTAATGTGCTTTTTCTTTTTTGACATTGAATTATAAATCTATGGTAGAACAACAAACATTATATGATGATGTTTATTTATTTTGACTTAGCAGGAAAACAGGATTAAGCTTTTAGGTGTATACTTTTGATGCCAGTGGTAGGATTAATATTGAACTGCTTCAAGTGTTTAGAATAGTGGTAGAATTATTTACTATATAACAAAGTTGCTACAACATTTCTTTTTTTCATAAACTTGCAATCTACTATCAGCACACATTTTGCTAATGATCTTTGGTTCAATTATTTAGCATTTGGTAGTATATTAATTAACTGGACCAGAAAAGACTAGAATAGATAATGGCTCTTCTACCACTACTGCAGATTTAAAAAAACGAATGAAATTATAAAACCTATTAACATTAATATCCCTATATGTATATAATATCGTCACATTCAATTCTTCATTTGCATTTAATATCTTATATTAAGCATATGTTAAACATATGACTTACAAAGAGCATCTTGTATGAACATCTACATTATGGCTAATTCATGCACAGTTATAAATAGTGTCTGCTATACTAGATCATCACTATTATTTACATGAAGACCTTGTAAGTAGTAGTTAGCCATTAAGTAAAATAGCCCTTTTTAAACTGTCCTGTTATATACAGTCACAGGTTTGGGGTGTCGCAGTATACAAACAGCAATGTCTACATTTATTTGTAAATGAAAAAGGAAAGTTTAAATCAGTAAAAATGTCATTCTAATCAAGCCACTATATTTTCTGCCATAACCGTCACTTATTATAAAAAAATAATTTTTAAGAAGCTCAGTCCGTTAAACCAAAGCAGTGGATATTAATAGTAAAGAATTACATGAAATAGTTGATAAAACAAGACTATATTGAATTACGCACTCAGATTGTTCAAAATACAAATTCAAGCATTATTTTATCAATTAATATTATTATTGCACACTTACAGTTTGCACACATATGAAGAGTATCATAAGTAAAAGTTAAATTAAAATGTAGATAAACTGCATCTATTGCTCCTCCCTCTTCTGTCATTTAATTACCATGTGAAAGGAATCAGTAATATTTATTTGAGAAGATTAAAAAAAAACATAAATTTGTATACTTAAATGACCACAGTTTAGAAAGAAAACATAATCAACTAACAATTTTAACAGTTGTATAATGTTTCAGTGAATGTGATAGGGACAAATACAGTGAAGTAAATCAAGCATGCCTGGAATACACCGCTTAACAGTGTAGATATGTTCCAACCTAGTGTTAAGTGAAACAGCGATAAATGGGGAAGTTTGACATGGTGAAGATAGGGAGATGGGAACGCATTAAAAAAATAAGACACCACACCAATATCATTTTGAAACACTTTCACTTTACATGAACTCTGCTTGAACTGCACACAGCAGCATAAATAAACAGCAACATAAAGAATATGTTTTCCACTAAATAATTAAAGAAACAGTACTGTACCAAAAAAGTCCACTTGTGGTGGATGTGCAGGCCTGTATTTTATTGGCCACAAACTGGTGAAGGGTCCACTGCCTTTGCTTCCAGTGGCTATTCAGCAGATGCTGGTAGCAAGACACCCCTGCAAAAACAGCCTGGAATTCCTGCTCCTTACTGCATCTGGATCGTTGGCCAACAAGTCATCCATGAGTTCATTAATATGAGCCAACGTTTTGCTGAAGAACTCACAAGACAGCTGTATTTGAGTCTCTGTGTTGGAGTCACTGGTGTCCTGAAATTCCTCAGTGCTCTCTTCAGCAAGTTGCTCCAGGTCCTCATTGGTGAGGCTCTTGCCAAAGCCTGAACTAAGTGCTCATTGTAATGGGTGTCTGTGTCTCCCAGACCAGCCGTGATCACAAGGTCCACTATCTCCTCTATGATGGGCCCTTCAAGTTGCACATCACCAGACAGCTCTAACCAAATCTTCTTACACACAGCCTTGAGGAATTGCTGTGTCACCTCCTTCCAGGGTAGATAAATGCTGGGTCCTGCCGACACAGGGGAGCTACAGTTCATTGAGCGAACCATGAATGCCATCATGTACTATGACATACTGAATCAGAGACTGGGCCGCAGGGCAGTATTCCAACATTGTAACGACCCCAAACACACCTCAAAGACAACCACTGCCTTGCTAAAGAAGTTGAAGGTAAAGGTGATGGACTGGTCAAGCATGTCACCAGACATAAACACTTGTTGAGCTTCTGTGGGGCATCCTCAAATGGAAGTTGGGGTGCAAAGTCTCTAACATCCACCAGTTCAGTGATTTCATTATGGAGGAGTGGAAGAGGATTCTAGTGGCAAATTGTGAAGCTCTGGTAAACTCCATGCCCATGGGGGTTAAGGCAATGCTGGAAAATAATGGTGGCCACACAAAATATTGACACTTTGGGCCTAATTTTGACATTTCCTCTTAGGGGGTGTACTCACTTTTGTTGCCAATGGTTTAGACATTAATGGCTGTGTGCTGAGTTATTTTGAGGGGACAGAAAATGTACACTGTTATACAGGCTGTAACCTTACTACTTTACATTGTAGTAAAGTGTAATGTCTTGTTGTCAGTGATGTCACATTAAAAGATATAATAAAATATTTAAAAAAGAGGGAGTACTCACTTTTGTGAGAAACTGTGTATATATATATATATATATATATATATATATATATATATATATATATATATATATATAGAGAGAGAGAGAGAGAGAGAGAGAGAGAGTAATTTAGTAATTATTAATATATATATATATATATATATATAGATTAATAATGAATATTGCAATATAATTTGATACCTTTTGTATTGGACAAACGTCTTATTTATAATGACGAGCTTTCGTGAGGCTTAACCTCTCTTTATCAAGTCTCAAGCAATACTACATGAGATGGAACCCTCAGTCTGAATAATAACAGCAGATACAGATAGAGTGGAAACAGCATCTGACATCATCAGGTAAATACATATATGGGGAATAAACACAACATAGCAAAGGAAACATATATACACGTATTATATACACATATACATGAAAAAGCAGAGCACTGTAGTCCACAGTGATATCTTTCCTGTTGGACAAACACCTCACTTAGAGTGCCAAGTCTGTTATAGTATAAGAAGAAAAAAAAAAAAAAATCACATGAAATTCTGATAATGTGTTAGAAAACCCAAGTCAATATTAAGTCCGGTGTTTTTACTGTTGAAGAATGTGATCATCTTTATTTCAAATGCTTTTCTCTCTTGGATGCTTTTACATTTTCCTCTGAGTATTTTTTACTTTTAAGTTTTGGATGGAGTGATCATTCTGGCTATAATGGTGTCCTACTGGGCTACAATAACTGTCTTCATTATGTTTTCTGATTGAATGCCTGTGTAAATTCATCCTTAAATGCATTTTTTTTAAAGTACATTGTATTATTTAAACCACATTTGACGATGTACATGAATATGATCCTTTGATGTTATAGGTTTTGTTGTTACGTGTGGCTGTATCATCATTACAAATGTGTTGGCATAATTTACAAGCTTTGGCCAATTTTCTGCTGACAAGTTTTTGTTTCAGGTTTGGTGGTTGTTTAAATGCAAGGATGGGAGGTTTTGGGAATATATATATTTTAATTCAGTATCTTCAATTAGTAATGGTTGTAAATCTTTGATTATTTTCTGAATTTTCTCTAAAATTGGATGGTGTGTGGTCACTAGAGGTATACGTGAAGTAGTTTCTTTTGTTTTGTAGTTTAATAGGTGTTCTCGGAGTATTTTGATGGCAGTGGTTATTTTTTGGGTAATAAAACGGGGTTTGTAACACTTTTGTTTGAAAGATTCAGACAGTGTTGTTAAACTTGTATCACGGTCTCCAGTGTTTGAGCAAATCCGATTGTATCTAATAGCGATATTATGGATGATGGCTTGTTTGGTGTGGGAGGGATGGAAACTGGAGCTGTGTAGGTAATTACATCTGTCTGTAGGTTTCCTATATATAGATGCATGGAGAGTGTCATTGGTGATGGATATAGTAGTCTAGAAAGTTTACCTGTTCTGTGGAGAAATGCATTTTAAGTTTTAGATGAATGGAATGTGTTTAATGAATTATGAAAGTCTCTGAGTTTGCTTTCTCCTTTTGTCCAGATGATGAACAGATCATCTATGTAACGGTAGTATTTGTATGGTTTGTAAATGGATACAGATAAGAATGTTTCTTCTAGATTGGCCATAAATAGCTTTGCGTATTGTGGAGCCATTTTGGTACCCATGGCAGTCCCCATCATCTGTAGGTAGGTATCTTGGTTAAAAGTAAAATAGTTGTGGGTAAGGATATATTCTATTAGTTTAACAATAATATCAGGGACATATTTATTGTTTTGCTTGTTTGTTGAAAGAAACCTAAAGCATACTTCATATATATCTATGACTAATGACTTGCCCGTCAAAAATGGTAGCAATAACATTTGAAGCCTTGCAATGCAGTTTATCACACATTGCGAGGCTCACCCCCCCCCAACCTGATTGCTTCGTGATGTGCGCCTTCGGCGCCCATTGCAAGCCTCTCAATGAGCACCTTCAGCGCTCATTGCGTGCCTCTCCCGCCCTCTACTTCTCCCCCCTCTACTTGACAGGAGGCGCTCATGGCGAGCCTCCCCCCTCCTCTACTGGCAACGTGATACGTGCTTTCGATGCTCATCATGGGCCTCACAATGAGCCCCTTTGCGTTTGGCTTTCATCCTCTACTTCTCCCATGATCTACTTGATGGGAGGCGCTCTCCTTCCTCTTCTACCCTTGTGTCTCTTTCCCCACTCTCCCCTGTTTCTCTTCCCCAGTCTCCCTCCCCTGTGCCTTATCCTCCTTCCACCTTATCCTCCTCCCTCCTTCTCCCTCCTCCCCCCTTATGCTCCTCCTCACTTTCCCCCTCTCAAATCAGCTTCCTTTCCCCTTTCCCCTCCTCCTTTTCCCCCTTATCCTCCTCCCTTCACCCTTATCCTCCTCCCTCCTTATCATCATCATCCTCCTCCTTCCTCCTTCCCATCAAACTCCCTTTTTCCCCCTTTTCCTCATCCTGCTCTTTCTCCTCCTATCATCCTCCTCCTTCCCCCATTACCTCCTCCTCACTTCCCACACTCTTCAATCACCTCCGAATCTCCCTCTCTCCTCTCTCCTTACTTCTTAGTATGATGCGATACGCTGCCGATGCTCATATCTCCCCTGCAGCATGTCTTCCAGCTGTGTCCAGACCGGCATATGCTAATGAAGTGGGGCAGACGAGCCCTGCAATGAGCGCCAATGGCGCTCAAGCCGGCGAGATGCGGCGGGCTGGGGGCTGGAGGAGAGAGAGTGTGCTGCATCCTAGGGGCCTCATGATGAGCTCCTGTGGTGCTCATCACTCTTGCAATGAGGGGCTTCAGCGCTCATTGCAGTTAAGTCATGCAGGCCTCCACCCCCACAACTGCGCCCCCACAACGAGACATCAACTCACAGTACAATAACTATATCAGTTACGGGCATAAAAGTGTAAGCCAAGCAATGCTGTTTGCCACACAATTTGAAGCTTTTGGTGTGCTGAGCACCTTTGGTGGTCATCGCGAGCCCCACGATGAGCGCCTTTGGCACTCATTGCAAACCTTTCCTTCCACCTACTGTATGGGCCGCTCATTGCATTGTTCATTAACGTGCAACTTTTGTGCTTTGGAATGGTATGTGCCTTATTCCAGCATCTCCCCCCTGTCCCTTCCCTGTGTGTTTCTCCTCTATGTGTCTGCTGAATGTTTGTATGGTGCACGCTGACTGGCGTTGGTTTTATTTGCAAAGTACCACGTACCTGGCGTTGTACTGTCTTTGGCATCATGTATTTTCTAAGTCCTGCATGCCTGGCTTTACTCAGCCTCATTTTCATCCAGTTTCAGACTTTTTTGCGTTTTTATTCCGCTATTTGTTTTCTCGCTTAGACTATTTTTGAGTGACGAAACACAGTAAATTCAGCTCAATATCACTTGCAACCTTACTCCCAGGTATCCTGGCTCTCCGCAGTTCGGCCGTTAACTTCAAAATTTTTCTAGGTCGGATTTTTTGCCCCCGAGATTCCGAGGTCAGATTTTTTTTTATGATTCCCAAATTCCTCAACTGTTTGCAGCCTAAGTCCAGTGAGCCTCAACTGCTCGCCGAGCTCCTTTGGCGCTCATTTCAGCCTAAGTCCAGAGTGCTTCAGTGCCTCAACTGCTTGCCTCACTTTGCGAAGCTCTCAGGGCAATGAGCGCCTTTGGTGCTCATTGCCCAAGTCCTCCGAGCTCGGAATGCTTCAATGCCTCACCTCACTTCGCAAGTAAGACGACAAATCGCAGTTTGACAATTATATTATGTGATAAGTAGCAGGATCCCCTCCACTGCTAGGAAAAGCACAGTCTCCGGGATCCACACCTTAACTTACCTGGGAGACATTAATCAATAATAAAACACAGACAAGGTAATATTATAAATTGTGGTTCAGATTTATTGAAGTGATAGAGGTATATTTATAGCAGTTTAATCATATGCTAAAAGGTAGATATAATTGCGAAATATCCTTGTATATGACAAATGTTTTTCATACGTTATCTGCGGTTAAGCAAAAGGAAGCAAATGGAAGTAAACGTAGTTCCTGTGCAGATATAAGAAAGAGGAAGTAACAAGTTACTGGAATATATTGCACATGCTTTCCTGAAAACATATTGTAGACATTCTCATTGTCACATACAGTGGAAAAATGCAATCACATATATAGTTGTGAGCATACGAGCTTGCTTAAGCCGTTGCTCACGCTTGCGAGGGCCGCAGTTGCGACTGCAACTGAGGCCCTCCTGGTCACCAACTGGAACCTGAATCACTGTATTTACCTGCTTGCGGGCTCGCATAGCGAGCCCGCGGCCCCTCGCGTCGCGCTAATAAAGAACCGGAAGTGGGTGTACCAGAACTCACTGCACAAAACTTCAAGTCTCAGAATGCTCAGCAGCACAAGCAGTAGCCACTCAGCACATTAGGGGGTGAGTCTAATATATAATATAGCTGTGTATGTAAATCTGTCTCTCACTCTGCAAAAACAAATGGAAAGATAGAACTGTTTTTTTTATCTGCCTAGAAACTAATGATGTCAGACACGTGTGCAATTATTGTATTGGCCAGGACCGTTTCTCATTTCTCCCTATAATGTGTGTGTTACAGTCACTGTGTGAGACATCTATGTGGAGCTGCACACACCTGGGGATCCAAGTGATATCTTGGAGGGAGGGAGTTTATGTGTCACATTTAATGTATATATTTAAATATTGTGGTAGGGAGGATTATCTCTGAGGACCTGGACTTTTATGTGAAATCAATATACTCTAGATGGCTTCTTATTTACATTATACAACATATATATATATATAAATATATATATATATATATATATATATATACATATATATATATATATATATATATATATATATATATATATATATACATATACATATACATATACATATACATACACACACACATTATATTTATATAATATACACACACACACATACACATTATATTATATATATATTTACACATGATGTGATGTATATGTTTGTCAAGTTGTTTAGTTATTATTATAGATTTTTGACACTTGTAAGTATTGGGATATGGACATGTATTTTTGTAAAATGTTGATGTAATGGTTTTTTAACATGAAATTTGTATCTGAAGAATTGTTAACTTTAATATACATTGAATCCAGAGGAAAGCAAAAAGTAAAAAGCCTTGTCGAAACGTTCCGAATTTTAACATGAAGTTTAAAATATATGTAAGCAATAACCTTCAAAGTATATATTTTGAAACTTGAACTTTATTTTTTATGTAACTTTGGAACTTGACAAAACATTTGTAGAATTTGGAACATTATAAACAGTAACATAGTGAATACATTTTGCAACCTAATTTTGTATTAAGAGTATTAACAATTGAATGTAAAACCAGTTTCACTTTAAAGTATTCATTATAGTAAACTTTAGGTAATGGTTTTTTAACATGCAATTTTTATCTGAAGAATTGTTAAATTGAATATAGATTTAATGCTGAGTAAGATAAACATAATAAAAACCCTCCTTTAAACGTACACAATTTTAACATGAAGTTTGTAATATGTTTAAGTCAGATACTTATTATGGGCCTCATTCTATTAGCGTCCGTAGGAGATGCGGGTCCGCAAGGACCGGCCGCAAGCTATTCGGCTATTCTATTCCCCTCCGGCCGGCGATTCCGGCAGGCTTACGGCCGGCGCCTTGCTATCCCTAGCGGCAGCTCGCGCCGGAGGAAAGCCTTTGATCTAAAACGGCCGCAAGAGAATCGGCCGCAAGAAAATCCTATTTGCAATTCAATTGCTCCGGGAACCCTCTCTGCAAGGCTAAAACCGAGCCGCAGCTTACTTGCAGGAAAAAGGTCCCGCTAGCACCAATTAAGCACAAAATATAGCCCAAATAAAGCCATCATGCACTCTGAGGAGACTATAAAGTGATTTTAGGTGTTAGCAAAAATAGCACAACATTCCCCTATACTTAAATCCGTAAATAAATTATTTTTTAATATATGTCAAATATCCATGTAAAAAGTCCAGAGTGCTTGGAGCACCTCAGACCCGCCCACACTGCAGCTGGAAAATAAACAGTTAATGTAAACTCGGATTTGGGCTGATGTGCAAGCTTGAGAGTGGGTTACTTTTAATCCTCATGTCCCCCAATATGATCCCTAGCATTTACAGAGCTTTACAGAGCTGTCTTCAATTTATTTTTGACTTTTTAGATTTCTGAGCTTACGGCCGGTAGCAAGATTTACGGCCAGCCGTAAGAGGAGATCCTTGCGGGCCGTATAATTGAATTGCAAGGTAACGGGACCCCCGCAAGGAATCGCAGCCTTGCGGCCGTTTTACGGCCAATAATAGAATAAGGCCCTATGTGTGTAAGTAAGAAACTTTCCAAAACATTCTTACAACTTGTAACATTATAAAAAGTAAGATAGTGAATTAATATTTAAACATTTTTTTTATTGAAAGTATTAACATTTGAATGTAAAAATAGTTGAACTTTAAATTAATCAGTATTAACATGCAATTTCTATCAGAATAATTGTTACCTTCAATATACATTGAATGTAGAGGAAGGCATACAGTAAAAACTCTCCTTAAAACGTACCTAATGAAAGTAATTCCTTACTGACCACATAAACTGGCGATAAACATTAATGTAGGTAGTAATCTTAAGATAACAGACATTATTTACATTGTGACTTAAAAGGTGCTTGAGCTCTTAACATGAACTTTGTAATATTTTGAATGAAAGAACTTGAAAATATTGTTTTTAAACTTGTAACATTAGAAACATGAACATAGTGACTTAACATTTTAACATAATTTTTCATAATAATGCAAGGCAAGTATTTTGTGAGGCGAATCATCCATAAACAGTAGTTACATTAATTATGACTGAATTAAACAACAACTTGTTATGTATTTTTGAATGCTTTAAAAAAATGTTTGCATGTCTTAAATTTGAATCCTGCAAAGTTATAGTACTTCATAGTAGACAATGTTTTTAGTAAAAATGCGTCCACCTTCTAATAAATCACCTTGACTTTCATTCTTTTCAATGTAAACTTTAATAGCCTGTGGATTTTTGCACCGTGACAACGCAACGTACAATTGAACATGTGCAAATACTGGTTCTTCCAAGAAAATACCCACAGATTTGAAAGTTTGACCTTGTGATTTATTAATGGTCATAGTAAATGCCATAATAATGGGAAATTGTCTTCTTTGAAGTGCTAAATCTATTCTTGGTATGAATACTCTCTCTCCTTTATGGGTACCAGTTAAAATTTCAGCATCTATAAAATGGTCCTTTAATTGTTGAACAATTAATCTTGTGCCATTGCATAGGCCTTTTTTGGGGTTCAAATTTTGCAGTAACATGATAATTGCACCTTTCTTTAGCTGCAAAATATGTGGTGGCATTCCATAAGGAGTTAGAGAGTTTATGAATTCAGTCGAAAAGTTAGCCTGACTTTCATTGTCATCAGCAAGTACTGAATCAGCACTGTGATAATTTCTTTGTGGTGCATTATTTTTTTTTAAGATTTCATTATTGAGGATTAATGCATCTTTATTTTTACACGTCAGTATGACTTGGTTGGCAAGCTCGGAATATTTTTCGTTATTTATGCTCCCTTCAAATATAGCCGATATAATATCTTGTTGACAAATCATATGAGGTGGGATCTCTACAGTGTCGTCGGCTAAATGTAGTATTTTTTCTGTTCTGCCTTCTCCAATTTTAATAAGCCAATCATTGAAATCAGTTTGACCTTCTGATCTCATATTTTGTTGCAGTTGAAGATGGGTAAAATGTTTCCATACTGTGCTTGACTTGATACAGGTTTCGATAATGTCAGTTCGATTTCCATGTACAACGACAGGTAATGTTTGTCTAAAATTGCCACCCAACAACATTACATTTCCACCAAATTGAAAAATATTATCCATGACTTCACGAAGCAAACGGTCAATACATTGGAGGGCATAGCATGACATCATTGTGGCCTCATCTATTATAATTAATTTACATTTCTTCAATTTCTTTGCTTGTAATGATGTCATGCGAATATCTGACACAGAAGTTTCTAAAATAGGCACTGGCAGTTTAAATCCACTATGAACAGTTCTTCCACCTTCTAATAAAAGTGCAGCAATTCCAGTAGTGGCAAACGCCATTGCTATTTGACCTTGTGCTCGTACTGAACTCATTAATAAATTGTACAAATAGGTTTTTCCTGATCCGATCCGCCAGGTCCATCAAGATAGAAATAACGCTCTGTCACCATGTCATCATCTATTGCATTTTTTAATGGCATGAAATGCTTGCAATTGTAGTGTATTTAAAGTTGCAAGTCTTTCTTCTGTTCTTTCTGCTTGTAGTTGAATGTCATAGTCTTCAAAGTTTATGTCATCTATAAGACCTGGATCAGGCAAATTAAAACTTGCACAACTTAATCCATGAGTTAAAAATATTTATTGGATTTCCATTAACGCTTTTAAGTGCGCATTGGGTTCATTGTATCGTCGCATAAAGTCTTCAGCCATATTACTTTT
Organism: Discoglossus pictus; assembly: GCA_027410445.1. Lineage (NCBI taxonomy): Eukaryota > Metazoa > Chordata > Amphibia > Anura > Alytidae > Discoglossus > Discoglossus pictus. The sequence continues at coordinate 151,560,852 of CM050163.1, read as the reverse complement.
AAAAGTCTCCCACAAAGCTAATGCATTTGGAGCATTTGAGAAGATACAAATAAATGCAAATTGTTCTCTCATCTGCCGTGGCATTTGACATTGTGCTGCTTCTTCTAAACATCTTTCCCACTCTGTATCATCAGCGAGTAAGTTTCTATGTCTTGCAGCTAAATGGAAGGATTCATATACAATGTCATTAACAGTTCTTAATTGTTCAAAACTTTGTGCTCCTGGAACATTTAAAAGTAATATCCGTAAGCAAAAACGTTCAACATCACTTGGACTGTGTAAATTCTTGGAATTATTTTATTGCCTCTGGTTTTTCTTGGTCTCCATAATCCATTCACAAAAACATAGTGATATGGAATTTCAATATATAAGTATTGTGTTGCTTGAGCATCAGTGGAATTTAATTCAAACCATGCAGTTAGTGTAGTGTGACAATCTTCACTTTGGGCCAATGCATTAATTTCATTTCCAGCATGGAAATAGACTAAATGGCGTTGTGGCAAATGTACTGCTAATCTATATACTGCATGTGATCTATCATGCATTTCAAATTTTAAAAGCCCCAACATAGCTTCTGGCGCACTGACATAGCGAGCATCTACATGAGATGCAAGTTCATCATGTACTAACTCACTACATTCAGGGTTGTCTGCACTTTTGACGACTACAGTAGCTGCATTATAGCCTTTGTAAATATATTTGTAGACATATTTAATGGATTTGATGGAAGTGCAGGCTTCTACGTTGATGTGGGCGTTGTACTTCATGAGTAAATGTGGATTGTAGGGTACTACATATCTATTGTCCACTTTTTTTCCCACGAATAATGGCACTATCTCCTTCTCTTCTTTTATAAAGTGGATATCCATCACAATTTGCATATGTTTTGTCTCTATAATCTTTAGGAAAATCTTTGGAACATTTATTATTTTCAATACATGGTGATTGTGGATTAAGGTCTCCACAGGGTCCATGAATCATGCGATGAGTAACAATCTCATATAGTCTACCATATAGTTCTGGATCTGGTAGTTCAGCAACTATGACTGCATCCACTTTGTCCGAAGTATCTAATTTATCTTTCTCTTGAAGTATTATGAGAAGATGTGCATGTGGAAGGCCTCTTTTTTTAAATTCAATGGTATATACATAAGCAAGACATTTGCCAAAGAACTGATTTATAGTGAAGTCACGTATTAATTTATTTAATTTGATCTTAAAAACTCTGGCTACTAAATCTGGTCGATCAGAAGCAGTTTGTCCAAGAAGTAGATTTTGTGTAATTTCTGGCCATTGTGGATTACATGTAAATGTCAGAAATAAATCTGGTTTTCCAAATTTGGTGACAATAGCCATAGCATCATTGTATCTTTCTCTCATATTTCGAGGAGATCCTTGAAAGGAAGATGGTAAAATGATGGCTTTGCCAGCTGTCATGTCTCTGCTTGTAGCCACGTCAGCAACATAGTCCATGAGTCCAGAATATTGTTCTACACGTAGTTTATCTTGTTGATATTTTATAAAGTTTAAATTATTTGCCTCAACTTGCAAATATGAATCAATAATCCATTGTTGTGTTAGTTTTCTACCACATAAAATCGGATTAAATCCATGTCGAATGGCAATTTGAGCTACTTTAAATTCAAGCATAGAAACATTATTTCAGATTCTGGCTTTAGCATTTGGGTAACTGGGAAGGGTTAATTTTGGTTGCCAACCTGCTTCTCCATGTGGGAAAAAGATGGGATATGTCATTGGATCTAAATTTGGACTTAAGATATTCATATTAATAAATGGTTGCTTCTCATTTCTGGGATATATACTAATGTCTCTTTGAAATGGTGGTTCTCCTTCATCATTTTGAAACACCATTGCAACCTCATTTGATGTTGGCAAGTTATAACAACGTTTATCAGTATGTCTGTCTCTTAAGCACCATATTAACCTTTGGCATGGGTAATTGATGTCTTTGTGCATGAAGTAGTTGTTCATTTTCTACTTCTGCCAATTTTTTGTAAGCTTTACTGTAGGGATTGTTGTCCATAATGTTATTTAGCTGTATGAAAACACTGGGTAAGCATTTTTTATTTTCTTCCATCTGCATACGTTGGTCAACAGCTTCCATTGTATCTAGGACATATAGTTGAGCGAATTTTCTTTGCTCTCCTTCCTCTGGATGTAAATGTGAAGTACGATGATAAATTTGGCCTTGGACTTTAAAACAGTAAGGACCATGTCCTGGTACATTAGCAGCTAATGTTGCCCCCATAGATGCAAAGGATATGGCACTATTGTAGGATCTTATGTTTGTCTTAAAATTATTGTAGTTTGGAAAAGTAGGTTCAAATAGATTGGAAATTTTTTCCTTTCTGGAAGTTTGAACTTGCCTTTTTGACAGCAACTAATAAATTGGCCATCTCTGGGTCTCTCCTGTTTAAAATAATAAGCCTCACAAAACTGACATTGAGTAGTCATGTCCCACAACTATGAACCTCTACTGCTAAAGACTTGAGAAGAGGACAATTTGCAAAGCATATAGGAGTTTGAATTTCATATTCATCAGGTGAAAAGTCATGGAATGTTTGAACAACAGGTTCTAAATGCTTAGTTTTTTGTGTGGCTTTTCTAGGTATATGTTGTCCTGATTTTGGTGAAATGTCCTGTAAGGTTTCAGGAACAGGTTGTAAATGCTTTTTATTTTGTAGTTGCTTTTTTTGGTCTGTCTTTAATTGTATCTTGTAAAATTTCATCTGATGTTTGAGGAACAGGTTGTAAATGCTTTATTTGCTTTGTAGTTTTTTTTGGCATATCTTTCATTTTTGCAGCTGATAGTCTTTTGCTTGCAAGTCTTTTGCATTCTTCTTCTCGTCAAATTTCTTTCTCCTCTGGTGTCTGCTAGGCGGCCCATCTCTCTTGTCTTTCTCTAGTTTGACGTCTTTTCTTCTCTTGTTTGCTCTCGTTATCAGCCATGTTAATCTGTAAAAAGAAAGTAATTGGGTATATTGAAATTTGTAATTACTGTTAAAGATTATTGTGCACAATTGAGAAATAAAAGGTAAATCATTAATGTATCAATTATATTTTGTTAAAAGTTATAATTCCTGGCCTCATTAAATAAGAATTTGGCCAATTGAATACTACTGTAAATAAGCAGTTAACATTTTTTTTAAAATAATTTTTTAGTTATTTAAAACCTTGTTTGTGTATAGATGTTTACCAATTAAAAACTTCTTTGCAAAAAAAACATTGATGTGGTTATTGAGCCATGTATTGCATATTGCAAATTTAAATAGAATAAGGGACATAGTTCTTAATTTTTTAATTATTTTTCTGTTGACACGGATGCAGATGAAACATGTTTCTTTAGTTTTCTCCTTTTGTACTTATTATACTGTACCTTGGTTGAAGTGTGATTTCAATCAGAATGTTAGTTGGTCCTTGGTTGAAAATCTTTGCCCAATGGTCTGGTCCTCTGTTGGAAGTCCTCGTCCGACGGTGTGGTCCTCTGTTTACAATCCTGGTCCTATGGTCTGGTCCTCTGTTGAAAGTCGTGGTCCGATGGTGTGTTCTTCTGGTGAAAGTCCTCGTCCGATGGTCTGGTCCTGTGTTGAAAGTCCTCGTCCGATGGTCTGGTCCTGTGCTGAAAGTCCTCGTCCGATTGTCTTCACGTAGTATCTGTTGTAACATAAAATTTAAAATGTTGTTTGAGTAAAATGTCTTTTAAATTAAGCAAAAATGTATTAATTTTGGTGTATTGTATCTGTTATGGTTATTTTTTTCTATGTGTTTGTCTAACTTTATCTACAATCCTGATTTGTTTGCACGACTTTTGTTATCCTTTTTTAAGCTTCTTAGTAAGGCTTCTAGGTTGTGATACATTAAAGAAGAATATTAATTTAGTTTGCTATGTGTTTGTGTTTTTTTTTGTACAATCCTATTTGTGCGCACCACTTGTGGTATACTTATTTAGCCTTTATTGGGATGGTTATAGTTTTTTAAACATGAAATAAGAATATTAATGTAGTTTGCTATGTGTTTGTGTGACTTTGTTACAATCCTGTTTTGTGCGCACCACTTGTGCTAAAGTTATTTAGTCTTCATTGTAATGGTTATAGGTTGTTAAACATTAAAGAAGAATGTTAATGTAGTTTCCTATGTGTTTGTGTGACTTTTTCTACAATCCTTTTTTGTGCGCACCACTTTTGTTATTCTTATTTAGGCTTCTTTGTAAGGCTTATAGGTTCTTAAACATTGAATAAGAAAGTAAATTTAGTTTCCTATGTGTTAGTGTGAGTTTGTTACAATCCTGTTTTGTTTGTACCACTTTGTTTGTACCATATGTTGCATACTTTGGCCCTCATTCAATTGCATTTTGGCCAATTCAATAGGGCTCTAAATGTGCTTATTTAGAGCCATATTCAATTGGCCAAAATAGCAATTGAATGAGGGCCTTTGGTTGCTGCATTTGTTATATTGACGGGGCCTCATTCAATTGCGTTTTGTGCAATGGAATAGAGCATCTTTTTTTACAGAAGTTTTTAGTTAGTGAACTTGTATCCAAAAGCAAGGTCTTCAGTAACTAAAAAGTTCATTAAAAAAATATGCTCTGTGCTTATATAGAGCCCTATTGAAATGGGCAAATCACATTTAAATGAGGCCCTCGGCCATTAAAGATATATAGGTCCTCATTCAATTTCAATTTTGCCAATTGAAGAGGGCTCTATATAAGCACATAACATATTTTTTGACCGAAGTTTTTAGTTAGTGAAGACCTTGATTTTGGATAGAAGTTCATTAACTAAAAAGTTCTGTATAAAAAATATGTTATGTGTTTATATATATATATATATATATATATATATATATATATATATATATATATATTGGCCAACTCGCAATTGAATGAGTCTCATGGTTCATTTCTTTTTTTATACTTAATACTTTACCTTGATTGAAGTGTCGAATGACAGGGGGTCCCCTCCTGCCAATCTTAATCCGCCGGTCTTCTTGTAGTGTCTGTTTGAAAAAGAAAGTGAAATGGTTAATTGTATATTTCTTCTTTTTTATTTAGCAAAGCATGGCCTTTTCAGCATCTAATGTATTTTTATATATAACCTGTTCTTTGTTGGTGTTCTTTAAAAGGGATTGTGCTTCACAATGCACGGTGCAAATTGTTGAGTGACGCTGTTGATGCAGAGTCTGTTTCAATATTAAAAGAAGTAGAAAGATTCAGCTTTAGGTGATCTATTGAATTGCAGTAAATTAATGTCATTTAAATATACTTCTGTACTTATTTTCAATTAACCTTATTTTTTTGGGGGGGGGCTACACACATATGTCACACAGAGTTCAATGTAATTTTTGTTGTGTGCGTGTGACATATCACTATACATGAATCATATTTTAATAGTTAAATTAAGCTTATTTTTTGTTTTTGCCAACACACATAAATGTGTGTGTGTGAGATGTAACTATAGATGATACACATATATGTGCGTGTCACATGACTCATATTTTAATATTACAATTTTTTTTTTCTAATGTCATTTAAATGTAGTTGTTTAATTAGTTTGTTTTAAGATCATTTTGTTGCAGGGGCAATACACATAAATGTGCAGGGGCAATACACATAAATGTGCGTGTCACATGTCACTATACATAAACCTCTTTTTGATATTGAATTATGTTTTTTTTTTGTTTTGTTAAATGCACCTTATTTTTTTTGTGGGCCTACACACATAAATGTGTGTGTGACATGTGACTATACATGATAGACATAAATGTGCTTGTGACACGTCACAACATAAATCAAATTTTCCTAGTTCATTTTTTTTTTTTTGTCCTGTCTTGATAATAAAATGTAATATATTATAGCTTACCTCTCAGTTGTAATTTGCACAGTGTAAAGTAGTAAATTAGGAAAGAATTGTCTTCTCAAGTAAAAGAAGCAGTTATCTATGAAGTCACTCCGTTCATCACCTGAGGAGAAATGTATTTTTTTGTGTAAAATAGGCAGTATTTATAAACTTGTAGAAAATTCTGGAAAGTTAGACCGTTAGAACGCAATACGCATGCGCTATTTGCGTTCCAGCTTACAATTTGCGTTCCATCCGCCATTTTGTGCGTATTACTGGTCAAAATGGTGTTTAATATGATTGTGATACGTTCCGCATAGTATGTGTTTCATTATTGCGAGTAAGTGTAGTATAGTTACGTCTGAAGTCTTGTTTTCGTTTTGTTCGTCGGCCATTTTTTCTCTCGCTTAGCGATTGTATTAGTGTCTAAAGTGTTTTATTTTTATTTAAATAAAGGTGTAACTTGTTTTTTTGAGGTGCTGGATGGTTCCTCTTGCTGTAGGTAAGCTTTTTATGTGTGTGTTGTGTGTATTTAGTGTGTTTTAAATGTTTGTATGTCGGCGTGTTTCGTCCGATGTTTGCAAGGTCGTAATATCTGTTATTGTGTGTCGTATGGTGTTTGCGTGTGTAGCCTTGTTTTGGTTTTTTTTGGCGGCCATTTTTTTCTCGCTTAGCTAATTTTTTAGTGTGTAAAATCTTTTATTTCGAGTGAAATGAAGGTGTAAGTTGCATTTTTGAGGTCCTGGGTGCTCCCTCTTGGTGTAGGTAAGTATTTTATGTATGTGCTGTGTGTATGTATTGTGTTTTTAATTTTGTAATGTTCGCGAGTTGCGTCAGAGTGTTGCGAGGCCGTAATGTGTGTGAACGTGTGTCGTATGTTGTTTGCGAGTGTCGTAATGTGTGTGTCGTGCTCTCTGGGTTGCGACGTGAAGTTTGCGAGGTCCTCAGGTGCTCAGGTGCATATATATATATATATATATATATATATATATATATACACATATACATATATATACACATATACACATATACATATATATATACACATATACATATATATATACATATACATATACATATATATATATATATATATATATAAATATATATATATATATATATATATATATATATATATATATATATATACACACACACACACATACATATATATATATATATATGCGGGCTCGCAAAGCGAGGGCCTCAGTTGCTGTCATGGGCCCTCATTCAATTGCAATTTGGCCAATTGAATAGGGCCCTAAATAAGTATATAACATATATTTTTTAAAGAAGTTTTTAGTTAGTAAGCATCTATCCAAAAGCAAGGTTTTCACTAAATAAAAACTTCTTTAAAAAACATATGCTATGGGCCAAATTGCAATTGAATGAGGGCCATGGAGGGCCATAGGCGCTTCTTGCCAGCAAATGCGGCCCTTGCAAAGCGAGGGCCGCAGTTGCTGCAGCGCTCCTTGCGAGCAACTGCGACCCTCACAAACTTTATGTTGTAACGCAAACACCACGACACAGCAACTGCGACCCTCGCAAACTTTACGTCGCAATGCAAACAACATACGAGACACGTTACCACTCATTACGACCTCGCAAAAATCGCCCGCAACCCGCGAACAGGAAAAAATGAAAAACACAATAAATACACACAACACAAACATAAAAAGCTTACCTACAGCAAGAGGGAGCATCCAGGACCTCAAAAAAATGAGTTACACCTTAATTTAACTCAAAATAAGAGTTTAAACACTCAAAAAAATCTCTAAGCGACAGAAAAAATGGCTAAAGCACTCTAAACACGCAAAACACCACAAGAAACTCGCAAAACACCACAAAACAACTACGGATATTCCGATACAGAAGCATACCACACATTACCCGCCATTTTAGAACAATGCAGAAGTACACAACTACGCTAACGGTTTGGTCTCGCTCGCGCACGTACACTATTACACTGCACACATTCAGCACGCTTACACAGCAGCTCCACACCACTAATGCTGCAGCAACATCAAAACAGATTGCAGCTCTGCAACACAATGCTTCAAAATAGGTAGAGTATATTAATTTATTAATGTATTATATATTTCATTATTATACACCAAACAGCATTAGCTACCTTATAATTTCATTGCCGTCATTTTTTGACGGGCAATTCACTAGTGAAGTTATATGATTAAGATATTTAATGCATCAAAGCCCCTAAATACCCTAACAGACCCCTTCTTTTGTTCTGAAAGAACAACTAACCGAGGTACAATCTAGCTGGTGAGGAAATCCTTATCAAAAGGTGCCTTAAGAGGTACAGTCATAAATATCAGAATAAGGAGGGTCAATATTTTGGGGAAGGATGGCAACGTACACACCTTGAGGATCAGGTCGGGGTGGAGGTGGCAGAGGCTTAGAGCATGACTTAAGGGTATGGGAGAAAATGCACTGCAAAAGGGAGAGGCAAAGAAAAAATTTAAATATACAAAAAAGGGACGAGGATTATACCAAAAACGTTCTTATGGCCAAGGGAACTGAACCAAGAACCAATACAAAAGAACCAACCAAAATCCTTAAACAAACCAGATGATTGTTTCCTCATACATTGTTGGACTTCCTCTAACTAGTGATGTCGTGAACATCAAATTTTGGGTTCGCGAACAGCGAACACGAACTTCATCAAATGTTCGCGAACATCGGCGAACCGCCTAAGACTTCAATGGCCAGGCGAATTTCAAAACCCACAGGGACTCTTTCTGGCCACAATAGTAATGGGAAAGTTGTTTCAAGGGGACTAACACCTGGACTGTGGCATGCCGGAGGGGGAACCATGGCAAAACTCCCACGGAAAATTACATAGTTGATGCAGAGTCTGGTTTTAAGCCATAAAGGGCATAAATCACCTAAAATTCCTAAATTGTTTGGAATAACATGCTTTAAAACATCAGGTATGATGTTGTATCGATCAGGTAGTCTAAGGGTTACACCCGCTTCACAGTAACAGACCAATCTCCCTGTTTAATGCACCTCAAACAACAGCAAACAGTCCCTTTGCACAACGGCAAACTCCCCATTTGCACAAGGTTGGATACCAAGCTAGCCATGTCCCGTTCCTTGTCCTCACTGATGTCATTGAAGGTCTCTTCCTCCACCCAGCCACCAAGGGTCCCCGAAAGGTGACAACAAGCCCCCTGGTACGGCTGCTGTGTTTGGTCTTCCACCTCCTCAAAGCCACCTTCCTCCTTTGACTCCTCTTCTTCAGACTCCTAGAGTCTGGGGGCTTCCACTGCCCAGCATGGAATATTATACACAGGTCAGAGTCTGGGGGCTTCCACTGCACAGCATGGAAAATTATAAGGTGTGTACTGCAGTGGCGGCTGGTGACTTTTCAAGTTGGAGGGGCGACAGGGCGAAACATAGCCACTCCCCCTTTTTCAAACCACACCCATTTTTATAACTCCTCCCCCAATGACCTTATGCTTGTAAAGCCCATTGAAATACATGATCTGCAATGCAGATATGTCAAGAAGTAAAGTAACAATGTGTTAAATTCATTGGTATACAATATAGATTGAAAAAACTCATGTGACAAGACTACAGCAATATCATAATTGCACCTATACGTATTAACAGAAAAATTAAAGGAGTGACACCTACCATTAGTCGGCTCTTCTCAGGGTATTCACGTTCATTAAGTTGACCAATGAGTAGAAACAAATCTGCAGCCACATAGGGTTTGCACCTGGGGTTGAAAGAAAACAAGCAAATCAATCATACCATTCAAGAACAAAACCATACTTAAAAAACATTAAACGACCAAGTGGAACCATATAGGCCCCAAACATACCTTAGAAGACCAAGTGTGACTATATAGGCCCCAAACATACCTTAGAAGACCAAGTGTGACCATAGGCCCCAAACATACCTTAGAAGACCAAGTGGAACTATATAGGCCCCAAACATACCTTAGAAGACCAAGTGGAACTATATAGGCCCCAAACATACCTTAGAAGACCAAGTGTGACTATATAGGCCCCAAACATACCTTAGAAGACCAAGTGTGACCATAGGCCCCAAACATACCTTAGAAGACCAAGTGGAACTATATAGGCCCCAAACATACCTTAGAAGACCAAGTGGAACTATATAGGCCCCAAACATACCTTAGAAGACCAAGTGTGACCATATAGGCCTCAAACATACCTTAGAAGACCAAGTGTGACCATAGGCCCCAAACATACCTTAGAAGACCAAGTGTGACCATATAGGCTTCAAACATACCTTAGAAGACCAAGTGTGACCATATAGGCCTCAAACATACCTTAGAAGACCAATCAGCACTGCATAGGCCCAAACCAGTGGATCTTGGGATTCAAGAAAACAACAACATTTAACTTCTGTTTAGACAACACAATAATCAATGTCAAACAAACACGTTGAATTAGCATATGGATAACCATATGAGCAGTAACGCCACGCCAAGGCTTCAACAATTGTTACTGACCTTTCACCAGGGGCGGCTGGTCCATTGGGGCAGCTGGGCAACCGCCCTCCCTAATTAGAGTCCATAAAAGCATATTTTATTCTATCATTTGTTTTATTCTTTATTCCTATAATTCTAACAGACAGTGGTTATCTTTTTACCTTCCCTCTTTCATTTTCCTCCCCCCAAAAACATACATTAAAACAAAAAAACGTCTGTGTAATGCATTTACACGCCGGCTGTCATGCAGTCAGGTACCTGAAGTGAAGGTGGAGCCACTGAGTTACTGGGACAGCGCCCAAAGCCTCTACATAGGGCTCTGCTACATGGAAGAGAGGCTCAGCAGAGCTCCCTGTGCAGCATGATTAAAAGCTGTTGGGGCGTCTGACTGCAACGTCCACTCATTCCTGCCACTAGAGGCACTGCAGAGCACATACATTACCTCATAGACACATGCGTAGCTGTGTGTGAGGGAGAAGTTAAAGGAGCAGCATGGAGCAACATGGATACTAGGAGGTGGTCACAATAAATGTAAGTATTGAAGTCAGGCTCTTATTTATTTATTATTCCATAGAACTTACAACTGCATTCTGTTAGTCTCCTCAGCATCCCAAGTCATCCTCACAGTGAAGCTACTTGTCAGTTCTGTCAAGGTGTGATTGTTTCTGTATAAATGTATGTATATATTGCATGGCATGTGTGTATACAGCATGCTGTGTGTATGTGTGTCAATATATGTATATTGCATGCTCTGTTTTATGTGTGTATATATATATATTCATATATTGCATGTTGTATGTGTGTCTATGTGTGTGTATGTCTGCAAATATGTGTGTAAATGCATTTTGTGTATGTGTGTATTTATATGTATATACTGATTGCTGTGTTTGTGTGTAAATATATGAATATTTTGTATGTTGTATCTACATATATGGGTATACTGCAGGCTGTGAGTATGTGTGTAATTATATGTATATATACTGCATACTGTGTTTATGTGTGAACATATTTGCATATATTGCATGTTGTGTTTGTTAATATGTGTATATACAGCTTGCTTTGTGTGTATTTGTATGTAAATATATTGCATGCTCTGTATTGCTGTAAATAGATGTAAATACTCATGACTTGTATTTATTTATGAAAATGCTTTATATGTGTATTTTGTATGTTGTATAACGGTAAATATAACTTCCTGTATGTGTGTATATATATATATAATTTCTGCTTTTCTTTATATGCATATAACTATATGTATACTCAGGGGTGGACAAAAATAGTTAACACTTAGGAGCCAAGAACACATACAAGCCAAACAGAGTTTGTATGACACTGTAATGTATGTATGTATGTATGTATGTATATATATATATATATATATATATATATATATATATATATATATATATATAGTCTCATAGGTAAAGATAAAGAGAGGGGGAGAGGGAAAGATAGAGAGAGGGAGGGGTAGAAGATAGATATATAGATAGATAGGGATAGACAGAGATAGATATATAAATAGATAGAGGGATAGATAGATAGATAGATAGATAGATAGATAGATAGATAGATAGATAGATAGATAGATAGAGATATGGGTAGACAGAGAGGGATAGATAGATAGAGAGAGAGATAAGGGTAGACAGAGAGAGAGAGATAGATAGAGGGATAGATAGAGGGTAGAGGGATAGATAGAGATAAGGGTAGACAGAGAGGGATAGATAGATAGAGAGAGATAAGGGTAGACAGAGAGAGAGATAGATAATAGAAGGATAGATAGAGAGAGGGTAGAGGGATAGATAGATAGATACGGGTAGACAGAGAGAGAGATAGATAATAGAAGGATAGATAGAGAGAGGGTAGATAGATAGATAGATAGATAGATAGATAGATAGATAGATAGATAGATAGGGGTAGACAGAGAGAGAGATAGATAATAGAAGGATTGATAGAGAGAGGGTAGAGGGATAGATAGATAGATAGATGAATAGAGAGAGGGAGCAAAGGATCGATAGATGAGAGAGGGTAGAGGGATAGATAGATAGATAGATAGATAGATAGATAGATAGAGATAAGGGTAGACAGAAAGGGATAGATAGATAGATAGATAGATAGATAGATAGATAGAAATCCAGTGCATGTCTGGGATATAGTTTTTCTACAAAACTGAGCTCTCTACCTTCTTATAGCATGAAAAGCTCCTCTTTGGATTACAAATTCTAATATTATCTTGCTATGTTTTCAGTCTACAGGAGGTCACGTTGTGAGTGATCTGAACTCAGTGTTTGCTGCAAGGAATGCAGAGCTCAGCTTGACATCCAAAGGTACCAATGGCCTGACCTGATCAGTATATATGATGCAAAAATAGTGTCTGCTGTATACAATTCTGCAAAGTTATGAAATCAACAATGTGATTAGTGCTTTGAAGGAATATTAAAGACACAGTCTATATACTAGTAAAAGAGGAAAAAAGGAAGAGAGGGATAGAGAGAGGGATTGATAGGGATAGATAAAGGAATCGTCAGGGAGAGAGGAATAGATATAGAGAGTGAGGGATAGAGAGAAAGGGACAGATAGAGAGAGAGAAGGAGGAGGGGAGAGAGAAAGAGGAGGGGATAGAGAGGAGGGCTTATGTCCTGATCTAATGTGTACTCATTTGTGTTTTATTTAATTATTGCATATAAATCAACAAAATGGAGGAACTTCCCAGCATAAGAAAAGTAAGCAGAACCAGCAGCACTTCACCCTCATCAAGAAAATGCAGGAACTTCCCAGCATAAGAATAGTGACCAGAACCAGAACCACCTCAACCTCAGCAAGATAATAAGTAAGTGAAGTGACAGGAAAAAACCCAAATGGGTGTAGTCTGTAAGTGGACAGGGCCTATAGGGGTAACATGTTGTGAAGGGGAGGAGTTTATAATGTTGGGTGGCGTCAATGTAAAGGGAGGGGCCAGGTCTCTGTCTTCCGCCCCACCAACTTGGAAAGTCACCAGCCGCCACTGCCTTTCACACACCTTTCATAGCTCCTTCAATATGCACACCCACACACCATTCATACTTTACTTACCACTAGTTATTTTTGGTAGTGAGGTGGTGCCATTTCTGAGAACTTTACGTACCCTTGAAGGTGCCTCCAATTCCTTCAAACCAATGCATTTAACCGCTACAGGGCCATGGTGCTTTTTAATTACTTTTTTGATCCTCTTCAATGTGGAGAAGCATCTTTCTGGTTCTTTAGTAGTCTTCGTTGTTGTAAGCAGGATTCCTTATAGCTTCACTCACTCTGTTAAATTATGTAGATTAAATTGATGCTAAAGTTGCTGCAGAGCAACAGCACTTGTACAGACATGGAATTCTTGCTTCCTGTACACAAGTGACAGCTACCCTTGGAAGTGCCTCCAATTCCTTCAAACCATGCCAAGGCTTCAACAATTGTTACTGACCATGCACACACCTTTCATAGCTCCTTCCATATGCACACCCACACACCGTTCATACTTTACTTACCACTAGTTATGTTTGGTAGTGTGAGGTGGTGCTGCTTAACGCAGTTTATCTTTGCACACCTTGGGGGTATGCATTCTTCTTTGCTTCAATCACTTGTATTTTAATTTTGCACGGCGATCTTTCAAAGAAGAAAACTTCTCAATGTTTTTTTCATTGAAGTCTGGGATCTCGGAAATCAGTTGCTTTTCCATTGAGAGCATCGCCAATGCATTCAACCGCTCCAGGGACATGGTGCTTCTTAAAAAGGTTTTTATCCTCTTCAATGTTGAGAAGCATCTTTCTGATTCTGCAGTAGTCATTGGTGTTCTAATCAGGATTCTTAATAATTTTACTGTTAAATTGATGGAAAAGTTTGTGCAGAGCAACAGCACTTGTACAAGTATGAAAATCTGTCTTCCCATACAGAAGTGACAGCTCAGTGCGTAATTGTTCCTTCTTCAGTATTGGATATGCTTGCACGGTGTCTTCCAGAGCTTGGGTTGGAAAGCAAGTGTCATGGGTTTTATACAAGTCACTTTGAACAAGTTTGGCACTGACTAGGTGATTTGAAAATGAAAAACGTTCTTTTGCATGAACCACCACTATGTCACATACCTCTCTTGAAAGTTGTCTCAAGGTTGAGATCTCCGCACTCCGTCTGTTGACTGTTAGATCGCTCGGCAAACTTGCTTCTATCTCTTCCACAGAATTACGGATTTTCTGGATGCTGCCGACAAAGTCTTCTGTGACTTTTTTTATATAAACAGTATCCTTGTCTCGCTTCTGAAGCTGACTATAGAGGATGTCAACATGTGGCATTATTAAATGAAATAATTTAAGGAAGTAAAGGAACTCCCTGTCTTCCAGCATTCCAATGAAACCTGCGGCTTCCCGTATAGATGTTGGATCAAAGTTTAGACATGCTTCAATTGTCTGGAAACACTCAAGTAGCGCATCTCTGTTCTCGTAGATCACGTTCACGGTCCTAACGTTGAAGTTCCATCGTGTTGGTGCACCTCTTGGAAGTCTTCTACCAACTACCTCATCCAGAACTCCAGTCCTTTTTGGAGAGCGTGAAAAAAAAGATGGTATGCCGCCTATGTTGGAAAAAAAAACTCGAACTCTTCCAATCCTTGAAACTGCTTTCTCCATTATTAGGTTCAGTTGGTGAGCATAGCAATGGACGTAGTGTGCGTTCGGGTACACGTCTTTTATTTTTCTTTGAACTCCTCCTTGATCTCCACGCATCACACTGGCACCATCGTAGCTTTGAGCTATGAGTTTCTTCTTGTCCTCTGGCTCTGGGAGAACAGTATTCAGTGTTTCCAGCACAACAGCAGCAATCGAGTCTGCATCCGTTGATTTCATTTCCGTGAAGCCATCAAATCTTTCCACCACTTGATGCTTCTTGTCAATGTAGCGATAGACTACAATGCACTGTGTCCTAGCGGAAATATCGGTTGTTTCATCCGCTTGGATTGCCACAAACTGGGCTTCTTTAAGCTCTTGGTGAATCACTTCCTTTATAACTTCATGCATGCAGTCCAGTAGCTCATTCTGCATGGTTTTGGAAGTGCCCTTAAACACAGTTGCAGTCTTCAAATGCTGTTCCATTGCACTATCGATACTGCCAACCAAATCCACCAGGCCTCTAAACACTCCTGGATTTAGCGATGTTTCACTCTCGTCGTGTCCTCTTAATGCCAGTTCAAAAGCGCCACAAAAGCGAACACAATCAATTATCTTCGAAAGGATGTACCGGTTCTTAGCCACTTCTTCGTTGTGTTTTTGAATGCTGACTTGGTATCCTTGGTCCAGTTGAACAGCAATGTTCGCCTGTCCAAGCATCTCAAACTTGATCCTGTTATCCAAGTGAGCTTTAGAACTTTTGTGTTTTGCCAATTTGTCAGCTAGATGTTTGACGTCAGTCACTCCAGTTTTGGTCCATGCAGCGTCACCACCAAATAGGATGCATGGGAAACAATATAAGGACTTCCTAGAAACGCTTCCAGAAAGCCAGTCGTTCTTCTTGTACCATTCAGTATTGAAATTACGGACATATTGCTTCCCTCTATCTCTTGCGATTTGCTGCAGATTTATCTCTGGTTGGTCAGCTCCTAACTGTTTTACTTCCACCTTCTCATAGGTTAGGGTGCCGAAAGGCTTCACAAGTAGAGAGTCAATAGTATTCATTTCTGATATTGATACCAATAAAAGAAAGAGATCACGGTATATTAATTTATATTATGTCACAAAATTACTTTAAAATAACAGTGTGTTGATTTCATTGGTATACATTACAGATTGCAAACCCTCATGTGACAAGACTACATCAACATCAAATTTGCACCTATACACATGGACAGAAAATTAAAGGCAATGATACTCACCAACAGTTGACTCTCCTTCTCGGGGTATTCACGTCCAGTAAGTCAACCAACGAGTCCAAACAAATCTGCTTTCACAGATAGTTTGCACCTGGGGGGTGATAGAAAACAACAAAAAAAACATTAGAAATCTCAAGACCCAAACCGTAACTTTTAAAACCTTAAAAGACCAAGTGTGACCATATAGGCCCCAACTGCACCTTAAAAACCTTAAAAATCCAAGGGTGACCATATACTCACCAACAGTTGACTCTCCTTCTCGGGGTATTCACGTCCAGTAAGTCAACCAACGAGTCCAAACAAATCTGATTCCACAGATAGTTTGCACCTGGGAAGTGATAGAAAACAAAAAAAAAAACATTAGAACGTTTAAGACCCAAACCGTAACGTTTAAAACCTTAAAAGAGCAAGTGTGACCATATAGGCCCCAACCGCACCTTAAAAACCTTAAATAACAAATTGGGACCATATAGGCCCCAACCGCACCTTAAAAACCTTAAATAACAAATTGGGACCATATAGGCCCCAACCGCACCTTAAAAACCTTAAATAACAAATTGGGACCATATAGGCCCCAACCGCACCTTAAAAACCTTAAATAACCAATTTTGACCATATAGGCCCCAACCGCACCTTAAAAACCCTAAGTAACAAATTGGGACCATATAGGCCCAAATTGTAAAATAATAATAAAAAAAATAATATATAAATATATATATATATATATATATATATATATATATATATATATATAGATAGATATATATATATATATATAAAAATTGATATCAATATATCCCAATAAATAAATATATATATATATATCAAATTGATATATATATATATATATATATATATATATATATAGATAGATATATATATATTTATTTTTTGTGATATATTGATATCAATTTTTATATATATATATATATATATATCCAAATATATATATATATACGCATAAAAAATACACATAAATATACATAAACATATACATACAACAATATATATTAATTGATATTTATTATTTGATTAATTGATGTGTTTTTTTTTGTTATATTATATTGTTCATGCATTTCTATTACACATTATTTTTTATACATATTACAGTGCTATTTTTTGGCTATACATGTTACAGGATATTATCCTGTAACATGTATATCACATAAAATAGCCCTGTAATATGTATAATACATACAGGGTCAAACAAGTTCACACTAACCTTTTTTACCCTTAAAGGCTTCCATACCTGCTTGCTGATTTGCTAATTTTTTAAAGACTCTCATTGGTTGAAATCGATGTCAATCAAAAATTTCAGCCAATCAGAGTCCTTCAAAAATTAGTATATATAGCAGACCGTGGGAAAAAAACAATTAATCGCGGGAGGGGCTCCTTGTAGGAGGAGCACTTTTAGTTTGTTGTTTTTTTTTTTTTAGAGCGTCGTTTTTTTTTTGTGGAGGCCTCTTTCAATGGGCCAGAATGGATGGATGGACAATGGCTTCAATCAACATTGGATTATTTGACCATTGGCTTCAATCAACATTGGATTATTTTATTTGACCATTAGCTTCAATCAACATTGGATTATTTGACATGGGCTTCAATCAACATTGGATTATTTATTTTTCATGACTATATCCAGAGGACAGAAGGCCAACGCTGGAGGGGTCAATTTTACAGGTAAGTATGTGCTGTTGTTTATTTTATTTTTTATTAATGTTTGTTTAAAGCTGTTTATTTTTGTATAAAATGTGTTGTGTTACTAACTGTACTAACAATGTGTTTGCTTACTGTTTACTTGTAATAATGTTTTCACTGTATTTTTTTTTCCCCTTCCCTTATTTTTATTTTATCTTTAAAAGTGACAGGCACATATACATGCCTGTTACTTCTAAAAATGGAATAAAAATAGGGGGGGGGGGGTAGGTAGTTGGTTCATCCAGGGTGGGGTCGGTCACGCTCAGGCGCCCATCGGTCGCCCATCGGACCGCGTAAGCCACGATCAGGGGTGGCACAGGCCTCATGGGGGTGAACATCCACCCCCATGTGGCCTGGTCAACCACGCTCACTGCCCGAATACCCGGGGTAATCGGGCGGTGCTAGCATAGGCCGCATCGGGGTGGTGGTGATCGGGCCTCGGGGGTGGCATAGGGCGGCGACATGGAGGTCATCAGGGGTGGCACAGGCCTCATCAAGGGGGTGATCCGATCACCCCCATGTGGGCCTGTGCCACCCCGCTCACCACCCGACTACCCCGATCCCGTGATCGGGGTAATCCGGCGGTGGCATGATGGCATAGCTAGCATAGGGCAGGCCTGATCGGGGGTGGCACAGGCCACATGGGGGTGATGGCTGGGGTCGTCGGTGGTAGTTGGTGGGTGGCTGGGTAGGTGGCACTGGCAGGCCAGGCAGGCATAGTGGGGGACTGGGGGTAACTGGTCACCCCTAACTTTTATTAGGGGCTACTAGGGGTTTTGGTTTGGCCAGGGGCAGGGGCAGGGCAGGTGCCAGGCAGGTAGACTTACTGTGTTAGGCAGGCAGAGCAGATGTGAGTAGATTCAGCCAGGGAGGTCTCTCAGTCTCAGCGTGACCAGGGTCAGGAAACAGAAAGGGGGAAGGGACAGGCAACTGGTGGTTTTATTGACTGTATCAGTCAATCAAAATGATAACTCGAGGCCCTATTTGCTGGCGGGCGCTCAGGGCTAACGGTCTGGGTGGGTTTAGATTGATCACTTAGTAACTGGACAGCCTTCCATCATTGATTGGTCAATGATGGAAGACTGTCAGTTATTAATTGATACATTTATGACCGCCCATGCATATCGTCACTGTGATGGTGGGCGGCATGCATTAACGGTCAGGGGGCCAGGCCAGGACTCATTGAAGAGAGAGAAGAGTCTAAGGTTAGTGTACACAGTATAACTATTGTAATTTGATCACACAGGGTGCAGGCAGGGGGCTATATAGATACACAGCATTAGTTAATGTAGCGCAAGGGTTATTTTAAAGTGACAGTATCCCTTTACTAACTTTACTTCATTTTTAATACTATTGAGACTTGAAATGATGATGTACACCTTATATTTATTTGTTTTTGGGTTATACTAATACATTGTTGTGTTTTTTTTATTGCAGGGTGAAGAAAATATTTGGGGGGGCGTTTGCCCTGACGCCCCAATGGACGGGCCGCCCCTGGTGTACTGTTAAGTACTACTATTCCTATCGGTTCAAACCCTGTTACGTCCACTATCAGGGGACGTGTATATTGCATGGATTTTTGGAAGCGGGAGATGGAAAAAAATGCTTGGTCGGTCCTCCCACTTCAAATTTGGGGCACTGCGCGTGCAATCTAAGGTGCCACCAGATATGAGTGTCACTGTGCACTGGCAAAAGTTTGCTGAGTAGATGCAATAGGCTTCACACACATGCCTGTGTGGTAACTTGTCTTCCTTGCATGGTGGTTTATTTTCCTTTCGGGACCTCCTTGGGCAGGTCTAGGTGGGAGGGCTGTGAATCTTTACTTCCCTCCCACAATTGCTAAAGGAAGTCATGCATGGACAGGATGTGATGTAAATTACATCATCTCAACTAAGGATATATCCAGGCAGGAAACTGGTGTTGCTTCCTGTTTTCTTCCTGGATGGTGTTGGTGATGGTTGATGGTATACTGATGGCGATGGTCTAACCGTGGGTAAGATCAAGCGTTTGGGGAAGGGGATTATATAGGTAGATAGATTTAAAAAGGGGTGTTGCTCCGTGGGTCTGGGCTGTGTGTTTGTGATACATTTATAGTATTGTGTTGTTGCCTTTTAATAAATACCTTTTAATGTAGACGAACCTTGTGTAATATTTATATATATTAATTTGGTGATACACCACAGCCTGTAGGCAGGCAATTGCTATTCAATCTATTACAGTCAAAAAAGTGTTGTTTTATTTCACTGAGCACAATATAAACACAGAAAAAAAAATATAAAATAAAATAAATGATGTTCTAGCCCTAAAAAGGGCTTTTTGGGTTGCTGTCCTTCAGATGGAAGGCTCTGGAATGGAGTGTATGCTGCTGATTGGCTGGAATGTGTCTGCTGACTGAGGTGAAGGGTCAAAGTTTCCTCAATGATAAAGAATAGGGGGCGAACCCAAAAGTGCATGTGTTCGCCGCGAACGCGAACATGCAAAAATCGCCGCGAATAGTTTGCGGGCGAACTGTTCGGGACATTACTAACTCTAACTTATGCAGTGCAGCATCTCCAACAGGGTGGTTATCAATGATTGTGACACAACTTTGGGGACCAATTATAGCACATGTTCCTCCCTTTGAAACTAACAGGTAGTCTAAGACCATATGATTCTGCAAGACTACATAAGGGGTTTATGGAGGTTCTGTATTGTTACTCAGTATATTATGTAGATAATGGTGTGTTCCTTTTTTTGCAACATAATGCTAACAGGCCAAAACAATAGGTATGTATTAGGATGACAAGGTGGAAAAACTAAATGGAGGAACAATTCTGACAGTAAACAAAATACAAAATGGTAGACAGTATACAAAAATGGCATATCTTTTCTCCTACATAATTAGAACATAAAAATGTATGCCAGTCATAATGCAAAAGGCAAGGTGTCATCTTCAAACCTACTCCAAAAGAGACACAAAAGTGTCCCAAAAAGAGAAAGCTCACTGGGAAATAGAATACGACAAGGGATTATTTTGCCTAGTATAGCCACAAAGCTGATAACCCAGTATGGTCTATGTTCCATGTAATGTTCCTTCAACAAAGCTGGAAAGTTTTCAATAATTGAGTCCTTTGTGCAAAGTGCTCAGTCCAATTGTTAAAAGCAAGTTTGATGAGAACCTTACAATCGGTGATTATAATGCATAAGCAAATAGAAAAATAATTTCAAATGAGAAATAAGGGATTATCTCTTTGATCAAGTCCATATAACCAGGAAAGCATTCAATGGAGATGGATGAAAACATTTGTAAATGCCGTTAAATGTTACACATGTTATCAATGTTAGTGCAACTAATCAGGCACTAATCAGGCATGTACAGAAACAAACAATGGTGAATGCAAATATAAAAGCCTCACATAATGTTTACCAAATAGCATGCAACCATTTTATTACCAATACCTAGACCATAGACTCAATTTTGCCGTATGTCTGTTTTCTTGTTCCAAATAGGTATTGAGATGACGTGATCAATAGCCAGTAGCAAGATTATCATGATGATTAACTTCAGCTGGAACATAGATGCAACAATTATCATAAACCACTACAAAACACTTTTTAGAAAATAATTTTGCACTGATATTACTAACAACTTTAGTTTAATTAATTAATTAATTTAGATTAATATTTTCTTTCCCTAGTCACTCTCCCTTATCAGATGTTAGTATATTCTATATCCTAGCAAGTTGATAGAACAAGGTGTATAAGTGTTAAAAGCAAAGGGACAGTACAAAAGGGTGACAGGGCTAGGGAAGTGTAGAAAAAAGGAAAAACATAAAATAAAACAGTCAAAACATAGGCTCAGACAATCTTCATATAAACCCAGTCTTAGGCATCAAAGTTAGCAAGGCCACTCTGAGGTAATATGGCTGAAAAAAATAAAAATATTACTTCTGAATATGAGATGCTCTGGCCAAGGTAATGATCCATCATGTGCGGATTTCCAGACACAGAACAAGGAGTATGTGACTCTCACAGATATTTGCATTTTTGTAACAGATACATACAAGAGTTTGTCCCATCCATTTCTTGGGTGCAGAATCACGGGATATCTTGGCTTTCTCTCGTAGCCAGCAAACTCTGTATCTGGGCTTTCATCTGTCATTATCTTTGACATCAGGATAGTCACTTGGTAGATGCTTTCTCTCATCATTAACCAGGGCAGACTTGTGGTACAGTTCTGTTTTTTTTTCTTCCTCTTTACAGGCACTCAGTCTTCTTCTGAGGGGGAGGCAATTGTGACAAAAAATAAATCCAAACATTAAAGATCTGTCATATAAGACTTTACATAAATCCTCTCATCATACACACTTATCCTAGGCTCCTCCTTAACAAGATATGTCATTCTACATATGCATAACTCTGTACTTATCCAGGGATGCTACATAAATCAAAATCAATCAAGTCAATAATTTAATTTATGCAGGGGCCAGAACAACATATGGATATGTACAATTCATAAATTTTAAAGCAGCAAGATTGTCTTTAAACAGTTATAATATTAATATATTATGTCTCTCTAAGTGACTAGAAAAATATTTGCCTTATCTTGTTATAGGATATATATTGGAGAATAAACTAATAATTATTTTACTAATGTTTCATTTATACTGATAAACCTCTGAATTTTCAATTCATAAGTTACTTCTTCTCCTTTCATATTAATTTATTTGAGACCTACAAATGCCTTAAAAAGGTTTTACCAATTATTTATCAATTGATATCATGGCCATCATCTGAACTGGGGATGAACCCTAAGGTGTAATTTATTTTACATTTAACCAGTAGGGGAAAACAAAAACATAGCACCCAAAACTTGAGACTCACTACTATCACAATAGATAAGACCCCATGATAAGGTTATATACCATCTCATAATAGGAAATCAGCAGATACAGTTTTAGTAGGTACATAGGTCTCCATATCTTGCCAACAGTGCTAGTGCTAATCTGTTTTGGAGCACCATCTTAACCATAAAATCCACCTATACTTTCAAGTTGGAGATTGTTATTTTATGACCTCATTTACACCTCATAACCCAGGAGCATGTTATGCACTTATCAGTGACATAGGCACCCACTACAACATCCACCTGAGGAGAAAACACGATACAGAGATTGTGCATATATCACATTCATTTTGATAGAGAGAAATGTAAATCTGCTTTATAATTTCTCAAATTACAGTAACATGAGCCATAACAAAATTAAAGCTCAAAAATAAAAATAAACTGGCCAACAAATCAGGCCTGTAAAAAAAAAATATCTGGCTTGATTTACATTTCTGACTGATTTTACATACATATATCATACATAAAATATCAGACAAAGTTGGTTACTATTATTAACCTTAAAGATGAACATGTCTTTGAAACAAGTACAGTATCTATAATTTTACATGTTATTGTAAATGGAGTTTACTTCAATCCATCAATAACTCTACGTGCAATTATAAAATGCTTTTTACCTGATAGTTATTAAGTACTTAATCAGGATTTCACTTTGGGTTAAAAAGATTGGTTACCAGACAAACCCTCTTTTCTGTTAATATATCACCTCAATAATATTTAAAACAAATAGGAATTAAATCTAGATAAAACATTTATTAATAAATATCCAAATTGGGCAATAGCATATAAACATATACTATAAAATGTATCCAGAGGTGACCATACTCTGGAATATATATTTCATAAAAACAATTTATCAAAACTGTCTGTTTCGGGGAACTTCGAGACATGAAATGATGGAGTGAGACGTATTGCGCACCTGCAGGCTGTAAGGGAGGACATGCTAGCAAGCTGAGACTGACATGCTGAACGCTGGAACACTAAACAGCTTTCGGACTCTGAGAACCATAGCTATCAGACCCTAAGAATTTCTGACTACGCTGCAAAGATGCTGCACACATGAAGGGGAGTATTGCTGCCATAACTGAGAGTCTGCACATACTCTCCATGTAGCGTGGTGTCTGGCTGAAGTCCGGCATAATTTTAAAGAGGATTTACAAAGGACGTCGGGAGAGATATCTGCCTAATGTTTTTTATGGTGTCTACAAGGTATTTAATTAATAACACCCATATCTGCTATAAACTGTCTTAATGGTTTAATAACAGGCTCTCAAGGAGGCCATCCAGCTGCCTTATTTAAAAAAAAAATTCTATCCACTTTCTGCATATTGCTTGAGGCATATATCATCTGAGAGCTATACCCCTATACAAAGGGGCTCAACTGCGATTTAGGAGGCTCTTAAAGAGACCTTTATGCCCTTTGGCATTCAGCCTATTAGTCTTTTTTTGCCTACAGAGACTCAGTAGGCTGTTAAAGAGGCTATCCTGCTGCCAGTACCCTTCCATACTTGGATATACTGCCTGTTGATTATATCTGCTTACAATAATGATCTAACTGAGATATAACAGGCTCTCGAAGAGGCCACTGTGCTCCATATACTTTCTTAATAAAGGGATCTAAGTGGGACTCATCAGGCTCTCATAGAGGCTATATTTACACATACCAACTATAAACCTACCATCTTACAGCAATATCCCTATACAAAGTGATTTAACTGTGATTTAGCAGGCTCTCAAAGAGTCCTTCATGCCTTTTTTTACACTCAGCCTATAACTTTATATCTATCTACAGAGACTCAGTAGACTGTTAAAGAGACCATCCTGCTGCTAGCACTCTCTCATACTTGGATTTACTACCTGATGATTACATTTGCCTTCAACAAAGATGTATCTGAGATTTAATAGGCTCTCAAAGAGGCCTTTATGTTCCTTATATTTTCTTTGAATAAAAAAGGGATTCAGATGCTCTCATAGAGGCTATTTTCCTTTGTCACACTTATTAACTCTATGCATATTATCCAAGAGGTATATTTCTATAAAAAGCAACTGAACTGTGATTCAGCAGATTCTCAAAGAGACCCTCATGTCTTTTTTTCTGCCTATAAGTCAATAATTGCCTATAGTGATGTCATTGAGTCTCAGTAGGCTCTTAGAAAAGCCATCACATATTATTTTTTTGCATCTTCTCAGTTTTATGTATATTGTTTGAGACCCAAAAACTGTTTACAAAGGAAGTTATTTAATACCCAGCAGGCCCTTAAAGAAGCCATACTGCTTTGTTGACATATACATATTGCTTGACGTTTACATTAAAGTGAACTAAGTGAGACTCAGTAGGCTCCAGAGGAAGCCATTTAGATCTGTAGACCTCCTTCTCTTCTCAAAGAAGCAATTTATTAAGATGGATAAGAAAAAATCTGCTTCAAAATCAAAAGAGAAGAAAATACTATCTCAGAAATCATGTGACTTTTTTTCCCAAGCAAACTGATGGCAAATCAGAAATACCTCACTTAGAGACCTATTTGAATGAATCACTGTGTAATCGGAGTGGTACAAGCCCTCTTGACTCAAATAGCTCAGAGGCTGCATTAACCCAACAGGAAGAGACTCTTACAGTTTCAAAAATGAAATTATTAATGCTGGAGTTTCAAACCAATATAACCGAAGAGTTTAAAAAACTAAATCTAGAAAACTCAAAAATGATACAAGAAATTGTTATGAGAACAGAGAAACTAGAAACCAACTCCAATTATGGATATGGAACTAGAACAATATGTCTGGATCTACTGGTATATTTAAAAATCCCAGTACCACAGTGTAAAAATATTATCGATTCAGTTCAAAGGCTGCCTTTACCATAATTTATCGATAAATCAAGAACAAGAGATGTAATAGCTAAAATACATTTTTTACCTATCAAGGAGGCAATATTGAAAGCCAGCTATAATAATAAAAAAATGGAACCACCTCATGAATCAGGGATGATTTTTTCTGATCTGTCTGTAGCTACATTGCCAAGACGGAAATAATATATAGCCATAACACAGTCTCTTAGAAACTTAGGCCCTCATTCAATTGCGATTTGGCCAATTGATTAGTGGTCTAATTAAGCACATAGCATATTTTTTTTAAATAAGTTTTTAGTTAGTGAAAACCTTGCTTTTGAATAGATGCTTACTAACTAAAAACTTCTTTAAAAAATATGTTATGTGCTTATTTTGAGCCCTATTCAATTGGCCAAATTGCAATTGAATGAGGGCCTTATTATACAAATGGAGGTCGCCAGCCATGGACCAGAATAAAATATGTTGCAGAAGGAAGAAAATTGTTCACAGAATGGAACATTCCTTTAGATAAAAATATTCAGCATAGGGGTATCCCTAATCTACTACTCAGAGTCCCCGATTGGAAACCAACTGGACACTGAGAAACAATGTCTTTTTTTTTCTTTTTTTCTTTGACTGATATAGGGGGGCGACTTTTCATATCTTTCTTATGCTGAAGATAGATCTGTAATCGATTAGAGATTTGTATATATTGTATAGTAACTCTCCTTATGTTTAGATCACTTTAATACACAAGCTCACTTCATTCTTAGATCAACAACATTTTATGTAAGAATTAGAGAAAGAAAAGAGAAGACTATAGCACTAGCATGGGCTCTATGCCATATATATACTATACAAAAAAATGAAGAAAAAAAAATCACTGCAAATACACAACAGGAGGATTACCTTAGTTTACAAATAAGAATTCAAAGAAAAAGAAATAATTTATGGAGGAAGGAATAAAGGAAAAGTGAAAAGGGAAATATTATTTACTATGAGGTATACATATAAATATTATTATATAAATATAATACACAAATATATGGTACTAATTATGCCACTCTTTCTTTCACTTATTAAAATGGAGTATAAAAAGATGGAGTATAAAAAGAACCGATAGAAAAGAGATTTGACCATGACTATAGTACTCCTAATAGGAGAGATGCTGAGTAGAATTATAACGGAAAATATAAAACAAAGATCTTATTGTTTAGTATAAGAACATAGCATAAGGCCTCTAAGCTTGGTATTTTAAGAATAACAGTTAGAAGGTATAGAAAATTAAATTTTATGTCTGAAGAAAGTTTGTAAATTAATGTTAAAGACTGTTCAATATATTTTTAAGCAATGTATAAATAAGACATATGAATATTTCTCAAACAAAAATGCCCTCCCTCTACTAGGTTTAACCTAATATAAAAACCTGTCTTTTTTTTTCAACATGTTGGCCCTAAAAAGTAGGGAAGAGGAGGAAATCTCCCAGATAGGAAGTTGTGTGAATGTTGTTATGAATGTAATGCCAAAGGTTAGAATCCTGGTCTATGGTAAATGTAAAACTATTTATAACAACAGTTTAAATGAAAATTAAGATAATTTCATTAAATTGCAGGGATTAAATATTCCTCAAAAAAGAAATATGGCAAATGAAAATCTCTCAAAGACTGGTGCAGATATAATCTTCCTGCAGGAGACACAATTTAAAACAGATGGTACACAGAACCTATATATAAAAGCATATCTAAAATCCATAGATGCTAGATATAAATCCAAATCAAGAGGGGTATCAATTTTTTTTAATAGGTGCCTGATAATACAGGAAGAACATAAGATTTTAGATGTCGAAGGAAGATATATTATATGGGTGTGCAGAATTAACAACGTTGAGCTAACGTTGACAAATATGTATGCCCCCAATAAAAATCAAATAAGATTCTTAAAAAAGACCTTAAAACTGATATGTAAAATTAAAAAAGGCGCCCTAGTGTTGTGTGGCGATTTTAACATGCTATTGGACTTTAACAGAGATAGATCTTTTGGTAAGCAGCTTAAATCAGAGAGCGATATTACAAGCTTAGCACAGAAAATTCAAAAAGAAGTAAAAAAAAAAGATCTATTTGATGTATTGAGGCTATTTAACATGGGAGTCAGGGTTTACACTTTTTTCTCTAAACGCCACACATCATAATCTAGACTGGACTATTTTTTAGTTGATATCCAATCTCTTAGCAGGACAAAATCGACTAAAATCGAGACAGTCTCATGGACGGATCACTCAATGATTAGCCTGATTTTGGAGGACAATATATATATAGAACAGAAAAAAAAAGATAACATCAATAGGTGGAGGCTAGATCTGTATATACTCAAGAACCAAGAGCAGATAGATCACTTGAGTAAACTATCAAAAAAAATATTCTCATATAATATAGATTCGGTGTCCTCCCCGTCAATGATATGGTGCTCTTACAAAGTATTTATTCAAGGGTCATTGATCTCAATATCAGCTCATATGAAAAAAAAAAAAAAGAGGGAAGACATTGAGAATACATTATATAGAACTTGATAATTTACATAAGCTGAATATAATTATGCCTAATAAAGAGTTATCCATGTAAATTTCTGAGACAAATAACCAAATAAAAAAAAAACATTAAAATATTGCGGATAAA
This sequence comes from Discoglossus pictus, assembly GCA_027410445.1. NCBI lineage: Eukaryota > Metazoa > Chordata > Amphibia > Anura > Alytidae > Discoglossus > Discoglossus pictus. Next base: position 151,532,559 of record CM050163.1, on the reverse strand, counting down.
ATAATTTGGCGTTTAAAGAAGAATTCATTACAGTATATGCTTAATAATCAATATCCGATTAATATAAACATTTCAAAGTAAATCCAAAGGGGTATCTATTCTCTTTAATAAGAGATTGACGGTCTCTGACGAATTTACATACAATATAATTTAGGCAGATATAAAATTTGGACAGGGTACATCAATAATAGATTGATAACCCTGGTAAATGTTTACCTGCCAAATAAAAATCAGGTCAGATACTTAAAAAATCTATTAGGAGATTTACATAAACTGAAGAGAGGGTTGCTCATAATATGCAGAGATTTTAATATGGCAATTGATGTACATATGGATAAACAGAGGCATCAAAAGGTAAAATCAGAAGTTTTAGATAATAAAAAAGCCTCAGATTTTTCAAATGTAATAAATAACTATGAGTTGTATTATTTATGGAGAGTATACCATCCAAACTGTAAAGAATATACCTGTAATGATATAGGAATCACAAGGTTTTGGAGACCAGCAGCCTAGGTCAGCAATGATCCAATTCAGCAACTTGTGAAACAGGAACAAGTTTTATTGAAGGGAACAGGAACCACAATAATCTGGCAAGGTACATAGACTGGAAGTGCCTTATATAGGCCAAGGACCAGACACCTGACCAGACACAGCTGAAGAGACTAGTCACTGATACTATTGCTAGCAGAGTCAAGGTTTATCAGATCTCAAGGAAATTCACAAAGGCAGGCTGGCGCAGTGGTAGGGAAGAGGTTCAGCAGCCTGGGGACCAGGGTTCAATACCCAGCGGAGTCAATTCCTCACAATACCTTTTTCTCAAATCGATTTGAATCTTCATCTCGCATAGATTATATCTTTGAAGATCTGAGTACTCTGAAATTGATAGGGAAGACAGATATTGTTTTGACTCCATGGTCAGATCATTGTATGAATAGTATACACAAGTAATATTGATATAATATCAAATGTAAAAATAGGGGAACCCTTGGGGAACAGTGATAACAACACAGTCTCATTTGAGATTGAATACAAAAAACAGAGTTGTAAGGGGCCAACAAAATCTCTAAATTTTAAAAGGGCTAACTTTAATGGGCTACGGGCAGCAATACAACATATAGACTGGGACAAAGAACTTACAGGGAAGAATACTGAAAATAAATGGACAACATTCAAATCCTTACTAAATAAACATACTCATCAGCATGTACCATGTGGAAATAAAATAAATAGGAGTAAATCACATCCCATGTGGCTTAACAATGACTTAAAGATCATGATGAGGAAAAAGAAGTATGCATTTAAATTATACAAGAAGGAGGGAACAGAGGCATCTTTATGTGACTATAAGGAAATCAACAAGGCTTGCAAAAGGGCTATTAGACTGGCTAAAATAGAAAATGAGAAGTCAGTTGCAATGGAAAGTAAGACTAACCCTAAAATATTTTATAAATATATTAATGGGAAGAAGGCCAGGAAGGAATCGATAGGACCATTACAATGTGACACAGGCCATCTGATAATTAGTGACCAGGAAAAGGCAGATGAGCTAAATAGGTTCTTTTCTTCGGTTTACACAAGGGAGGTACCAGTGGTTGGGACACTGCAACATAATGGGGCTACACTACCTTCACTAAATAATTGGTTAACGCAGGAAGAAATACAAAAGAGGTTGGAGAAAATAAATGTTAATAAAGCCCCAGGTCCTGATGGAATACATCCAAGGGTACTGAGGGAGCTGGGTTCTGTAATAGCCAAACCATTATATCTAATCTTTAAAGACTCGCTCACTACAGGGTCTCTACCAGATGACTGGAGAAAAGCAGAGGTGATACCTATATTTAAGAAGGGATCTAGAGCAAATCCGGGGAATTATAGACCAGTGAGCCTCACTTCTGTAGTTGGGAAGCTTTTAGAAGGGTTAATAAGGCACAGAATACAAGAATATGTCTATTTGAACAGGATCATAGGTAGCAGTCAACATGGATTTATGAAGGAAAGGTCGTGTCAGACCAATCTAATTAGTTTTTATGAGGAGGTTAGTAGGAACTTGGATCAGGGCAACTCAGTGGATGTAGTCTTTTAGATTTTTCAAAGGCATTTGATACAGTGCCACATGGAAGACTAGTGAGCAAACTAAGGGATACAGGAATTGCAGTAAATATCTGCTCATGGATCGAGAGCTGGCTAAAAGACAGGAAGCAAAGGGTTGTTGTAAATGGAACATACTCCGATTGGTCTAATGTGATAAGTGGGGTTCCTCAGGGCTCAGTATTGGGTCCTCTCCTTTTTAACATATTTATTAATGACATTGAAGTAGGACTCGAATGTAGTGTCTCCATTTTTGCTGATGACACTAAGTTGTGCAAGGTAATAAAATCAGATAATGATGTACTTTCCCTACAAAAGGATTTGCATAAATTAGAGAAATGGGCGGCTAAATGGCAGATGAGATTTAATACAAATAAATGTAAGGTTATGCATTTGGGAAGGAAAAATAGCCAAGCAATCTATAATCTTAATGGAGCAAATCTAGGGGTATCAGATATTGAAAGGGATTTGGGAGTACTAGTGGACAACCACCTAGGTAACAGCGCTCAAAGCCAAGCAGCGGCTGCAAAGGCAAATAAAATATTAGCATGTATTAGGAAGGGTATAGAAGCCAGGGAAGAAGATATAATTCTGCCACTATACAAATCTCTAGTACGCCCTCATTTGGAATATGGAGTACAATTTTGGGCACCACCTCACAAAAAAGACATCTTAGAGCTGGAAAAAGTACAGAGAAGGGCTACAAAACTAATAAGGGGAATGGAGGGGCTAAGTTATGAAGAAAGACTAGCAAAATTAAACTTATTTTCGCTAGAAAAAAGGCGTCTAAGAGGAGATATGATTACGTTATTTAAATACATCCAGGGTCCATATAAGGCTTTGTCAAGTGAGCTTTTTGTAGCAAGAGATTTTCAACTGACAAGAGGACATCCGTTGAGGTTAGAGGAAAAAAGATTTCACCTTAAACAAAGAAAAGGGTTCTTCACAGTTAGGGTGGTTAAACTGTGGAATTCTCTACCAAAGGAGGTGGTGACAGCGAATTCGATAGACAACTTCAAAAAGGGGTTAGATATATTTCTGAATAAAGAGGGCATTCAAGGCTATCCTAGATAACTAGCGAAGGAATATTGATCCAGGGAGAAATTTGATCGCCAGTTTCTGGGGTCAGGAAGGAATTTTGCTTTTTTTCCCCCTTATGAGACAATTGGCAAAGTTTCAATGGGGTTTTTTTTATGTTTGCCTTCCTCTGGATCAATTAACAATAATTAACAATTAACAATAATAATAAATAGTCCAAATTAAAAAGATCAATAGAGATCTAAAAAGGTTGAACTTGATGGACTAACTCTTTATTCATTCTCCAATACTATACTATTAATAATTATTTAATCAATAATTTAATTAATAACTAATCCGCATATTGCAGATCAGAGGAGATCTTAACAGGTTGAACTTGATGGACTGAAAGTCTTTTTTCAACCTTAATTACTATGTAACTATGTAACTATGTAATCTTGAAGGATTTATTGGAATTAAAAGTACAAAAAAGATGGAAAATTAATCCCATAATATTTAAAAATCTAGAAAACCTTAATGCTGTGAAAAAGGATACCCAGGAATACTTTGAGATTAATAAGGATTCTGTGACCTCTATGAAGACACTATGGTGTTCATATAAAGCCTATATTAGAGGAATCCTGATCTATAGGATGGCAGAAATCAAAAGGCAAAGGGGAAAACCTCTAAAAACCTTATATATTGAATTAGCAAATTTACACCAGACCAATAAAAAAAGTCCAAACAAAGATATTGGAAACAAAATAAATATAATAAATAATCAAATAAATCATATACTACAATCTCAGGCTGATAATCTCCTATGGAGATTCCCAACAATCTAACTTCCTGTATGGTAATAAAACCGGTAAATTTATTGCGAATAGATTAAAGAAACAACACAAACAAAACAGGATCTTAAAATACAAGATGAAGAGCAAAATGTATATATTAATCCTGATAAAATCGGTGAGGTATTTCAGGAGTTTTATGAGAAATTATATAACTTAGATAAGGATCAGAGTTTTGTGGTCCCAGATAAAGAGGACATTGATGCCTTCTTAAATAACATTAAGATCCCTAGAATTTCTGACCAAGAATCAATATATTTAAATAGGGAAATAACTTGTGAGGAAATAATTGAAGTAATAAATAGTGGCAAATCAAATAAGGCTCCAGGTATGGATGGATTTGACCACTTGTTTTATAAAGCACTTCAGTCTGAGTTTAAAATACACTTATATAGCCTATTTAATGAAATCAAACAAATAGGTAATATTCAGTTGGAGATGTCGGAGACTAAAATAGTAAATATTCTGAAAGAAGGGAAGAACCCAGAGGAGTGTAGGAGTTACCGACCAATATCATTAATAAATATGGATGTTAAAATATACTCAGAGATTTTTGCAAATAGATTAAAAACCTTAATTGTCAAGGTGATTCACTCCGATCAAATGGGTTTTGTCCCAGGACGCCAAGATGATTACTGAATATTTTGTCCTATGTTAAGGATAAAGAGGTACCCTTATTGATACTCTCATTAGAGAAAGCCTTTGATAGGGTCAATTGGGAATATTTATTAAGTGTATGAAGTTCGGACTTGGTGAGATTGCTTCAAAGTCATTCAAAGCTCTTTATATGAACTCATTTGCACGAGTTGGGAGCCCGGATTTTGAGTCAAACTAATTTAAAATTGGTAATGGTACCCTTCAGGGATGCCCATTATGACCACTACTTTTTATACTTTTTATGAAGCCGCATAAATCTATATAAGAGAATGTAAAGGAATTAAAGGAGTATGTATAGGCAAGGAAGAATTTAAATATATGGCCTTTGCAGATGATATCGTTATTACTATATCTAATCCAGAGAATGCGTGTCAAAAACTCCAAGAAATATTAGACGAGTTTGGTAGATTGTCTTATTTTAAAATTAACCAGCTAAAATCAGACACTTTAATGAGAGGTATAACATTGGAAATTAAAAATAAGCTGGAGAAAGACTTTAGTTTCAATTGGAAATCTAATTACATAATCCATTTGGGGATAAGATTCTCCTTTGGCGTTGGTAAAATCCTTAAAGACAACATCAACGAGGTAATTAAACAAATTAGGCCAATTCTAACTCACTGGAGACACCTTAACTTATCATGGTCAGCTAGAATAGTGTCAATAAATATGAGCATAATTCCAAAAATTACTTTTTGCATGAGATCAATACTGGATGTATTAGCAAATAATTATTTAAAACGTATCCAGGATCAGCTAGATAAATTTATGTACGAGGGGAGAAAACCCAAAATCAGGAAAAGTATAACTTATAATAAATTAGTTAAGAGAGGTTTAAATGTACCATGTATAAAAGAAATTCATCAAAAGATCATTTTAGCCCAACTTATAAGTTGGACTATCACTCAAGATAAACCAAGATGGTTAATTTTGGAGGAAGCTTTGGTTCCCCAAGTATAATAAAACTTTGTTTAGCAAATTACCAAAAAATATTAATGCTATCATAAAATTCTGGTATAACAACAAAGAGAAAATGAAACTGTCTAAATACCCCTCATTGGCAGCACCATTAGAGTCTCTAAAAACGAAAGATCTCTGACCCGACAATAAAAATGTTAATAGATCAGGGCCTAACCTATATATTTAAACTATATAATAAAGGCAACTTTATTACCATACAGGAGTTACAGCAGAAATTAGAGCCAAAAAAACTTGGATCAATTATGAAAGCTTTAAGAAAAATTTGCTTGGCAGGGGCTATAAAATATTTGGGATGAACACCCAAACAAAAATAGAAGACTTGATTATAAAAAGAGAAATGTTACATATTATTTCAAAGTGTAGCAGGGTCATTAATGAGTCTAACCCTTTCTTTAAAAGTATGGGTATCAAAGGTTGGGAGTCGGATCTTGGAATTAACTTAGAGGACATTGGGTGGAGGGAAATTATACAAATTACCAAGAAATCCTCGGTTAACATAACATATACAGAGTTATTTTTTTAAATAATGCATAGATGGCATCTAACTCCGGCGAAAATGGCTAAAATTGATTTAAAGGGGGAGCCCGATGCTGGAAATTATGCGGCCTACAAGGAACTGAACTTCATTTATGGTTGGAGTGCAAATAAATCCATAGTTGGATAGATATCGGCCAGTAAGTATCTAAGGTGATGGACAAACGCATTTTATGTTCTCCACAATTAGCCATTCTCCATATGAATCTTGAGAAAATTTTGTTAGTGGCTAAATAGCTCATTGTGAAATATTGGAATCAACCTGTTGTACCAATAATTAGCAAATAAAAAAGAATAGAATTTCCCAATGAATAGATTAGCTAAAAAGCCAAGATGGGGTTTTTCATTCCCATCCTAGAGATATAGATAATAATCTCCCCAAAATAATGAAAGAGGATCTTACAATACTTAATAAAGATATATCCAAAGAAGAGATCCTTTAAACTATAAAAGGCTTGAAATCTAATAAAGCCCCAGGCCTGGATGGCTTTTACTCCTTGTTCTACAAAACATTTGCACCAGCAATAATAGATCAATTGCAAGACATGTTTAATTAAATTAAAAAGAAAGGGAAATATTGGCCGAGTTGTCTGAAGCCAAATTAATTAACATCTTAAAATAAATAAGTCCACAAGATATGAAGAACTGCAGGCCTATTTCACTAATAAATATTGACATCAAGTTATATTCGAAGATTTTGGCAAATAGGCTTAACTCAATGATTTCAGACATAATACATTTAGATCAAACAGGCTTTGTGAAAGGGCGCCAGACTTCATACAATACCAGACGTCTTACGGATATACAGCCTTATTAAATTGTGATTCTGCAAATTTAAAAGGGCTCTATATAAGCACATAGCATATTTTTTTACAGAAGTTTTTAGTTAGTGAAGACCTTGCTTTTGGATAGAAGTTCCCTAACTAAAAACTTCTGTAAAAAAATAAGTTATGTGCTTATATAGAGCTCTTTTAAATTTGCTGAATCACAGTTTAATAAGGCTGATTATGTCATACTCTATTAAAAAGAATGTTCCCATGCTGGCCCTGTCATTAGATGCTAAAAAGGCTTTTGACAGGGTCAGCTGGGGATTTTTAGTAGTAGTTTTAGAAGTAGTTCTTTTGAAATTTTGCTTTTCAGAGTTTTTGACCAAATCCATAAGAGCCTTGTATGCCAATCCCAAGGCTCAAGTTTCAGAATTTGGATATGATTCAGAAAAGTTTAGTATGCCCTTTGTCCCCTCTATTGTTTGTTCTATTTATAGAACCGTTAGCCCAACTGATAAGAACATTCAATCAAATTAAAGGCATAAACATTGGAAAATAGGAGTACAAAATTCAACTATTCGAGGATGACATTATCCTTACGTTTACAGATCCAGAAAACTCTCTAGATAGCTGTCAAAAAATATTGGAGGAATTCGGTAAATTATCATATCTTAAAATAATTTATACAAAAACAGATATTATAGCTAGGGTTTTTAGTTTAGATCAATTATCTATATTAAAACAGAAATAAAAACTATAACTGGAATACAGGAAATATCATATATTTTGGACTAAAACATTTATTTCAAATGAGAAATATGTTAAAAATTAATTTAGCTCTGATTTCCAGCCATATTAAGATTATATTACAAGACTGAAAAACTCTTAACATGTCCTGGTCAGCTCGAATAGCAGTAGTTAAACTGTCAGAGATACCAAAAATGTCTTACACACTAAGATGACTGCCTCAAATGTTACTCTTAAAAAACTACAAAAAATCATAGATACATTTTTATATAGAGACAAACATCCAAGAATTTAACTTGAAATTGCCATAAGATCAAAAAACAAGGGTGGTTTGGCATCTCCATCTATAAGAGAGATTCATTATGCAGTCATTGTGCTACATCTGGTAGGTATAAGTAATATAAAACATAAGACAATATGGTAAAAAATAGAAAAAGATATCTTGGAACCTATCCCTGTTAAACTAATTCCTTGGCTATCACAATCACAAATATTAAATATAGATAAAGTACCTAAAGAACTAAAATAAATGATTAAATGCTGGTTAAAAAGTAAGGGAAAAATGAAGGTGTCCAAAAGTCCATCTGTGGGCACCACAATAGAATTAAGAGACTACTGCTTTAAAGATATTAATATCTCAAATCTTAAAAGTGCATGTGTTAATACAATAGGAGATATGTATGTTAATGGATCCATACTCAGTTTCCTTAATTTGATAAATTATAATTTGAGGGGTTTTACTTGGCTACAATATATAGGAATAAAAAAATCATTACTAAATTTAGGGTTCCAACTGAATGGGTTGTGTAAAATTACGCTATTTGAAGAGTTGTTTAATTTGGAAGATAAAGCTCATTTGTTTTCTAAGTGCTTCAAGTTGATAAAACACCACGATGAAGATCATGAGGAAACCACTAGAATAAAGCTCTGGAAAAGAGACTTAAAAAAGTTGTGGTCAATAGAAAAATGGAACAATGCTTTTAGCTTGGTAACTAAATCATCTTTGGGTGCATCTTTTAAAGAAATTTGAATACATTTCTTCCAATGAAAGAAATTTCTTCAAATTGAAGAAATGTTCTTTAAAACTGTCCAAAGATGGTACTTAGTCCCAATAGAGCTAAGTAGATTTGGTCCTTCTGCTCAGAACCTATGTTGGAAGGATTGCAATGTTGTTATGTGCTGTTGTTTCTCTTCTGTTGTTTTGTTTACTTTCGTCTGTGAAATTGATTGTTGTAAAAAATAATAAACATTATCAATAAAAAAAAAAAAAAACTGTCTGTCAGTCAAAATGGATATCCTATACCGATATTAAAATATTCTTATTGAAAAAAACACAAAGACAAAATTCACAAGACAAGCATCACAAAACATATAACCAGATTATTGTGAGCTCAGAAAAATAATATGTATGTGCATAGTTCTTCACAAACCACTTATTAAAGACAGATCTGACAAATTTAATATTTTTTAACCTTAAAATATAATTGAAGAAATTGAAGAGAAACAAAAATACATTTATATATTTTACCGCAACCAAACCTGCAACAGTATATAACATGACATTAGTTTCTCAAATCATCAATGATTATTATTATGTGAGTCATTGTAATGATTTTTATTATCATTGCAACTATACCTCTGCCTTGCCCTATTATTATTATTATTATTATTATTATTATTATTATTCTTATAGTACATAGAGGTAGAGTTTGCTTTCTTTTATTTAGTGGTGCTGTAAAAACTCCACCTACATCTTAAACTCTGACTGCCTCAATCCTTTCTTGTGCACCTATTCTGTGCCAATCATCAATACATTGCCTAGTCTGTGACACATTAGGACACAGATTGGCCATGGCATGTTGCACAAATAGTGCCTGCATGTCCAGAGTCAATCAACATTCCTCTAACCAACACCTCTTAAATCTGACAAAAAAATCTGACACTTCCTCATCCTCTTTCTGCTTACATACAAATGCAGGAGACACATCCTGCATTTGCCCATTCAAATCATTCAAACTTTCCATTACCTCCTTCCACATTCCCTCAACCTTTCTTAAATCACTCCATGAATTGTTATCAGTATCAGGGGGGTTATCATATCTTATCAGAAAAAACAATATAAATGTAAAGGAAGCTGTGGCTTACAGATAATATCATGCGCAGCCAGCAATAAAAAAAAGCAGAACAGTATATGCAATATATAAAACAATTGTTTTTAGCCTAGAAGAGAGAGGACAGGAAGGTGATAAATCAAAAATAGGGACTTAATAGCCTTACACAAACAAAGGGCCCTATTAAATTCGAGCTGCGTAAATAATAGGTGAAAACGCAAGTCCTACGTAGTTTAAAAATGAAACCATTTCCGACGCTATTAAATTCCAAGTGCTGCGAGATACGAGCGATGGATGCGAATGCGTAAACGTTAGGATTTGCGCATGAGTTACGATATCTCGGATCCCTTTGCGTAGGAAAAGAGCGCGAAATACGTGATACGTACCACTTAACCTGACGGCAGTATGCCTTTAAAAGGGAGCCAAAAACAGAACATAATTGACTGTGCTGGAGCTTTTGCAAGTAGACACACAGGTCTAGGCGTTGGTGGGTTTTTGGAGAGCAAGGAGAGAGAGAAGAGAGAGGAGAGAGGAGAGAATTTCAATTTTGAACTAGCAGATAATTTAACCCTTTGTTTACAATACACATAATTACTGATATCACATAATTCACACACATAGATTAATACGTACACATAGCAACACCTAGTGGTAGGCCACTGCACACCTACACCCCCCCCCCCCCAAGACCTCACCCCCCCCCTCCCCCCACACATAATACTACACATAATACTTGCATCTTTTTTTACCTCCTAAACCAACACAAAGATCATCTTGCTTTATTGTTAATTTTGTTTTGGAGGAGTTTAGAGGAGAGGAGGTGGTAAGGCAAGAGAGGCGCGGAGGAGAGTGAGGAGAACATCTGAGGAGAGGAGGAGGATGAGGAGGAGAGGAGGAGGAGGAGGAGGGAGAGGAGGAGGAGGGAGAGGAGGAGGAGGGAGAGGAGGAGGAGGGAGAGGAGGGAGAGGAGGAGGAGGTCGAGGGAGAGGAGGAGGTGAGCAAGGAGGAGAGCAGGGGGGGAGGGAAGTGCCCCCAGAGCTAGGAATTCTAGTGGAAGGGGCAGAGGGTCAGGGGCCTGATCCCTTGGTGGGAAGTAGTGGGGATGAGGGAGCGGCCCCAGGGATAGAAGAGGAAGACCAGGCACCGTCTGTAAGGCAACGGGTTGTGGCAAGGCCCAGGGCCCCCAATTACAGCCCAGAGGAGATCCAGGTTCTCCTCAGGGAAATCTGTGCCCGCCAGGGAATTATATGTGGTGGCAGAGACATTAATGCCAGCCAGAGGCAGCAGGCCTGGTCCCAAATTGCCAGAGCTGTGTCGGCAGTAGGGGTTACTAATAGGGACTGGAGGTTAGTGCGGCACAAATTTGACGATTTAAAGATGGCTGTGAAAAGAAGGATGTCCGATGAGGCAGCAGCAGCACGTCAGACTGGTGGTGGGCCCGCGGTCCCTTTTGTTTACAAGGAATGGGAGAGGACAGTGATGCGCTTCATCCCTTCTGAATCTGTGGTGGGAATACCAGGGCAGATGGACACAGATTGTCCTAACACCCTGCAACGTGAGTATCATATCACACACATGGTTGGCTGAGATTGTGGGGGGATGGGCTGGCTAAAAGCCTGCAGATAACATGCTGTATGTATGTATGCATGTATGTATGTATAAATAGGCTTGTGTTCTGGCTGTTGTATATAATGAGCTGTATCCCTCTAGAACAGGGGTGGGTAAGGAGGGCCACATACATGCCGGACTTTCAGGATATCATGCTGTATGTATGTATGTATGTATAAATAGGCTTGTGTTCTGGCTGTTGTATATAATGAGCTGTATCCCTCTAGAACAGGGGTGGGTAAGGAGGGCCACATACATGCCGGACTTTCAGTATATCATGCTGTATGTATGTATGTATGTATAAATAGGCTTGTGTTCTGGCTGTTGTATATAATGAGCTGTATCCCTCTAGAACAGGGGTGGGTAAGGAGGGCCACACACATGCCGGACTTTCAGGATATCCTTTTTGGGCACAGGTGAGACAATCAGGATGACTGAAAAGGCGATTGGCTCACCTGTGTGGCCCTCCAGGCCCGAACCTGCCCACCCTTGCTCAAGAATTATATGGCCTCCTACACCCCTGCCCACACACTGGGATAATTCACATCCAATAGCACTGTAAGCCCTATGGTTGACTAAAAATTTATGGGGCGACAATAACCATTTCAGACCTGGTAGCAAACCTATCATGTTCATAATTTGTCTCCCTGATATGTCAATTTCTAATTATATCCAGATTAATTGCAATAGAGCAGGGTGTCCAAAGTCAAACTTGCTGTGCTGCGCACAGGCCTGTATATGTGGATTTCCTTTATGTGAACAGATGAGTCAATTAGACTTAATGACTTGGAGAATGATATTCTCAGCTGGGTGCAGCATGGCTATCCACAACTGCAGGCCTGACTTTGGCCTCCACTGCGATCGAGAATAAAAATTTGGCTGTGCGGCATATGTGGATACAGACTCTGTAGCACTGCATGTGTGTCATATACTGTCCTAACCTGGCCCATGTCTCAGCTGCATATTAACAACCATTGCTGGAAACTTGTCCGATTGGTCAGTCTCACACACTGCACAGCAGATGCAGCAGAGCACGTGTCTGAGGCACATGCAGTACACATTCATATGAGCCATGATCCACAATGCTCATTATGCAGCCCGTGGCTCATCTGTGTAACACAAGCACCACAGTCGCTCACAGGTGACCATGATGTCAATGATATGTAAATGCATAGCTGGCAATTGTGTATGGCAACCAACTGAAATATATGTTTATTCCATTGCAGTATCCACAGATTCAGAAGAGGAGGAGGCAGGAAGAGCTGAAGTGGCCCAGGACATTCAGGAGGGCCCGGGACCATCCACATCACTTGCTCATACGGAGCGGGAAGTGATGCCCGGGCCCTCTTCGGCGTGGCCACCTCAGGGCCTGCACCAGCCACACCATCCTGTGCCTCTCTCAGCGGCTCCACCCTCAGCGGCTCCACCCTCAGCGGCTCCACCCTCATCCTGGGCTCCTCCCTCATCCTGGGCTCCTCCCTCATCCTGGGCACAGCCCTCATCTGGTGCTCCACCCTCACCCTGGGCACAGCCCTCACCCTGGACACAGCCCTCACCCTGGGCACAGCCCTCACCCTGGGCACAGCCCTCACCCTGGGCACAGCCCTCACCCTGGGCTCCCCCCTCATACTGTGCTCCCCCGACATACGGGGCACCGCACTCAGCCTGGGCTCCACCATGGGCCCCGGGAGGAGGTGCCCCGGCAGGAGGTGCCCCGGGAGGAAGTGCCCCGGGAGGAAGTGCCCCGGGAGGAAGTGCCCCGGGAGGAAGTGCCCCGGGAGGAAGTGCCCCGGGAGGAAGTGCACCGGCCACAAGTGCACCGGCCCCAAGTGCCCCGGGAGGAGGTGCACCGGCCACAAGTGCACCGGCCCCAAGTGCCCCGGGAGGAAGTGCACCGGCCCCAAGTGCCCCGGGAGGAGGTACCCCGGGAGGAGGTGCCCCGGGAGGAAGTGCCCCGGGAGGAAGTGCCCCGGGAGGAAGTGCCCCGGGAGGAAGTGCCCCGGCCACAAGTGCACCGGCCCCAAGTGCCCCGGGAGGAAGTGCACCGGCCACAAGTGCACCGGCCCCAAGTGCCCCGGGAGGAAGTGCCCCGGCCACAAGTGCACCGGCCCCAAGTGCCCCGGGAGGAAGTGCACCGGCCCCAAGTGCCCCGGGAGGAAGTGCCGCGGAGTCGCCGGCCGCGGAGTCGCCGGCCGCGGAGTCGCCGGCCGCGGAGTCGCCGGCCGCCCAGCCGCCAGCCGCCAGACCTCCAGGTCCTCTGCCACATCTCCCTGCCCAATTACGGAACATCATGTCCCACATTGATGAAGAGGACCAGGCCCAAAGCCAGCTATCAAGTCAAATGCTGGCCATCAGTGCTAATCAATTGGCAGTTAGCAGGGCCATCCTGGCTGGAAATCGGGTCATCTCAGCCACCACATGGGCCATATATGCTGAGATGAGGAGGCACAACCGAAGGATGGAGAGATATGAGGAACGCGCAAGCCGGGAGAGACGCGCATTATTGCGTAATCTCCGTCGGCAGCCCATACCTCTCCAGCCTTCGGTGGTCCAATCTCAACCTGAAATGTCTGCCTCCTCATCTCAGACATCGCCCACCCATGAACCCCAGCCACCTGCTGTAGTGGCACCCCCTGATCCCACACCAAGGCGTGGAAGAGGGAGACGGGCCGCGGGCACAGACGGTGGGGGGCCGCTAACTCGGAGTAGGAGGTGTTAGGACCATCCGAGAGGGCCTCCTGACCACTCCTCACAGAATACAGATTGTTATACATGTTGACATAATATTGGCTACAGAGTGTGTACATGTCTGGTTATGTTGAACATTTTAACAATTGATGTTCAATGTGGATTGACCTTGAGCTTAAATGCTGTATTTAATCATAATATTGTTCGGAATGAGACATTGTTTTTGTCTTTGTAGGTGTTAATAGCCAAATCTCACAACTATGAAGACATTTTCTTCATCTTCGAGCAGTACAATACCATCATGTGAGTAAACGCTCAACCCAGTTCCCAACGGGCATTCTATCAGGATTATTCCCCACTGCAGATGGCTCTGAAATTAAATATATGACTCCATATCTTTTCACTAAGAAACATGACTGTGTGATCTTCCATTATAATGATCAGTGTCCAGGCTATCGAGTTGCACAGTCCCATTACTATCTGCTAATCCAAACCAGCAATTCCACATAAGTTTATAGCATTCCATCCCGTTAACATTATGAAATTGGCTTCAGTTTTTTCATGTCATCCAAACCAAAGTGGCAATTTCAAGGGTTTGACTTCATGATCAATGTGCATGTGTTTAGGGGTAATGTGAACAGTGTAATCTGTCTGGCCTTGGTACCACCCATTTAGAAGTGAGATGTGATATCAGCATGGCACAACTATTCCACATAGATAGTGATAGTACATTTTGCTGAAGGATTGTGTTCACAGTGAAGCATGCCTTGTCGTATTCCACATCCTAAGCATCTTCCTGGAAGGCTGACTGAACAGGATAGAATACATATGGTTCTTACTGCTCGGAGATGATGTTCATGTTAGTTGGTTTAGAGTAGTGTCAAAAGCAAAAACAATGTACTCTAATAACAGCTTATGATTGTTCTAACACCTCCTACCTCTGTTTTCCAGATTCATATCATCTATTGACCAATTCACACTGTGTGTGAAATCGCTTAGTATGACATGATCCCTGTTTTATAGTGTCTGTTTATTCTGGCAACCATATGGTTGTTGTATGCGCATTAATGGTTATGTTGATTAGATGTCGTGTTATATGCTGTTGGTTACTGTGGGGTCCTGACCACATGTGACCCTAGGAGATGCTATGCATTACCCTGATGATGTTGTCTGTTTCCTCTTCAGATGTCCTCAGATTTGCCACAGCCCCTTGCCATACTAGGATCTCTTCACAACACACACATGATATTAATGCACATTCCTGTCTATTTCTGTTTGTACTCTGTGTATGCACTAAAGTATGATTGTTATACTGTTATCACTGTTTCTGTGTGTTTGTACCATATCATGCTTTCTAGTTGCGACAATACAGAGAGAATGAAGTGTCATTGTTAAATACATATATCTGTGTGTGTTTACATAGATACATATGCTACATTAATCTGGCCCTTGCCAATATACATGTAGGTGCAAGTTGGAGGGGTGTGAATTCTGAAATCAGGTCTAGAGACCTGCAGGGTTGTATATAATGACTTGAAGGGCTCAACTTGAATGATATGAATCGACATTCATGATTATGTAGTAATGTCAACGCAGATTGCCCAGAATAGTTACACCACTAACTGATGGTGATGAGCACATCTGACTTTCAGGGGAATTGAATTGTTACATGGTAAATATACAGGATTACACAAACATTGATTGAAAAAAAAACGGTTTAATTGTTCACAAAGCCACACAGTGACAAATTACCACAGGCATGCTCAGTATCATGGTGGAGGTGGGTAGGATACAGAGTTCCAGTAACACACGGAAATAGGGACATGGGGCCAGTATGCACGCAGGGGGGGTGACATTGGTATAGATGATCAGTTGAGGGGGGGAGATACAGTGCATCAGCCAACGTGAGGCAATATCAGTTATATTCTTAAATATATCAGGCTAACATTCAATATTCAAAACCAACAATACAGAAGGAGATATGCTCATGGGGAGAAGTAATCTGTAGTCTTGTGTGTGCGCGCAACACACACTCCTATGCAACTGCAGAGGTAGAAGTGCTCAATCAGTCAATGTTAGAACCCCCGTAGGTCATGTCACTGGAAATGGCACTATGAGAGAAGACTCTACATACATAAGTTTGGACACTCAGATGGGAACATGACCAGGACCATATCAGTGTGTTCCAAATAATTTCAGGTGTTAGCAGAACTACCAACCAACTGGCCAGTTCGAGGTGTATTCTGTTCTGTGAATGAGCATCTCTATTATCTGCTGTTGCATATTCATAACTGAAGGTAAACGGAACCTCATTAACAGTTATGTTCCAAGGCTAGAGTTACTGTTCCCCATATGTACAGGGAGGATCACATCAGCACTGAGGAAGAGATCTGGAAGGAAGTATGATACAGGCTTCACAATAGTCCAAGTAGAGGAGAGAATGGCAGATCTAAAGCAATAGGTACATATAAAGCGATGTAGAGGATGTGATATCACACCCGATGCAACACATGATGACTGACATCTGAACATACATGATGCAATGTGACAATAGCATAGTCCTGGAACGTGGGAATGCTCATCATTCCTTGTTCTGACCGTGGAAAGGGACTAATCTTTGCGATCTGAAACATAAAAGGAACATGTCAATATTTACATTGCACATGCTCCCAGAGCGCTTACTTCGTCACTTACAGTGGTTATAAAAAGTCTACACACTCCTGTAAACAAATTAGCCAATGAAAAATCATTTCAGAACTATATCCACCTTTAATGTGACAAAAACTGGACAACTCAATTGTCAAACAAACTGAAATCTGTAAGGTGGAGGGAAGAAAATATCAAAGAAAACTAATGTGGTTGCATAAGTCTGCACACCCTCTTATAACTGGGGATGTAGCTGTGTTCAGAATGAAGCAATCACATTCCAAATCATGTTAAATAGGAGTCAGCATACACCTGCCATCATTTAAAGTGCCTCTGATTAACCCAAAATTAAGTTAAGCTGCTCTAGTTGGTCTTTCCTGAAATTTTCTTAGTCGCATCCCACAGCAAAAGCCATGGTTCACAGAGAGCTTCCAAAGCATCAGAGGGATCTCATTGTTAAAAGGTATCAGTTAGGAGAAGGGTACAAAAGAATTTCCAAGGCATTAGATATACCATGGAAGACAGCGTAAAAAATATGGCACAACAGTGACATTACCAAGAACTGGAGCTCCCTCCAAAATGGAGGAAAAGACCAAAAGAAAACTGGTCTGGGAGGCTACCAAGAGGGCCGACAGCAACATTAAAGGAACTGCAGGAATATCTGGCAAGTACTGGCTGTGTGGTACATGTGACAACAATCTCCCGTATTCTTCATATGTCTGGCGTATGGGGTAGAGTGGCAAGATGAAAGCCTTTTCTTACAAAGCAAAACATCCAAGCCAGGCTGCATTTTTCAAAACAAAAAAACATCTGAAGTCTCCCAAAAGCATGTGGGAAAAGGTGTTATGGTCTGATGAAACCAAGGTTGAACATTTTGCCCATAATTCCAAAAGATATGTTTGGCGCAAAAACAACACTGCACATCACCAAAAGAACACCATACCCACAGTGACGCATGGTGGTGGCAGCATCATGCTTTGGGGCTGTTTTTCTGCAGCTGGAACCTTAGTTAAGATAGAGGGAATTAGGACCAGTTCCAAATACCAGTCAATATTGGCACAAAACCTTCAGGCTTCTGCTAGAAAGCTGAACATGAAGAGGAACTTCATCTTTCAGCTTGACAACGACCCAAAGCATACATCCAAATTAACAAAGGAATAGCTTCACCAGAAGTAGATTAAAGTTTGGGAATGGCCCAGCCAGTGCCCAGACCAAAATCCCTGTGGGGTGATCTGAAGAGGGCTGTGCACAGGAGATGGACTCGCAATCTGACAGATCTGAAGTGTTTTTGCAAAGAAGAGTGGGCAAATCTTGCAAAGTCACAATGTGCGATGCGGATAGACTCATACCCAAAAAGACTGAGTGCTGTAATAAAATCACGAGGTGCTTCAACAAAGTATTAGTTTAGGGGTGTGCATACTTATGCAACCATGTGATTTTCTTTTTTGATTTTTTCTTCACTCTACTTAACTGATTATAGTTTGTTTTTCAAATGAGTTGTCCAGTTTATAGGTCACATTAAAGGTGGAGAAAGTTCTGAAATGATTTATCTTGGTCTCATTTTTTGACAGCACAGAAACATGACATTTTAACAGGGGTGTGTAGACTTTAGACCTTTTCGATCCACTGTACCGATATATGTTGCTCATTTCATACAAACGTCTTCACTGTTCTTTCCCTACAAAGGAAACGAGCTACTCATCTGGCTAATGATGTAGGAATATCACATAGATTACACATTAATGCATCTGTGGAGAGCCAAATGTGGTGTTTTACCTTGGACGCAGTCCCAAGCTCATCCACGAGGTGATTTGTTCCACCAGGACACGTGCGCTGTGGATCGTCATTAGTTATCACCGATTACCTATCTGCTGTATCCTGGAAAGAGATAGGCTGATATTAATAAAGTGATTGATGTGTTATTTGTGTCCTTCAGCATACGTGGCCATATTATTACACAAATACTCGCTATGTAGCTTAGCAGTTCTGTTGCTGGTCATGTTTTTCCATGTCTAGGTTGTTTAAAGAAGAGTTGACACACGACAGCAGCTCTGTAAGGTTAATATGATGTTAGGATTACAGTCACAAATTAGACTAAAGTATGTGTGTATGGTATTTTTCAACCACATTTGGATCCCATTTCATGTGGTTTTGCAGGATCAGACAATGTGAGCAATCCTGGTCCGTAGAGGTTGTAGGTGACTTTAAAAAGGGATTGGGTATCTTTTTACATTACAAAACCAAACAGGCATTAGGGGCTATCCTGGATAAAGAGATAGGGAGTATTGATCCAGGGATGAATACGATCACCAGTATCTGGGGTCAGGAAGGAATGTTATATTTTTCGTCCCTGTGTAGACAATTGGCAAAGCTTCACTTTTTGTTTTTCGGTGACTTCCTCTGGATCAATTAACAATAATTCTGCGTATTGCAGATCATAGATCTATAGAGGTTGAACCTGATGGACTAAAGTCTTTTTTCAATCTAAATTACTAGATAACAATGTAACGTGGGGCATATATACATTGACATAGTGGGATATATAATCCACTCAAATTATCTATGCCATTGATGTTTCTAACCGTCAGTACTTAAGATGTGTATGGGAATGTGTGCTTACTTACCTGTAACTGATCATGTGGCTTGTTCCAGTGTACAAACATTGACAACGTCAGGGAACTCTCCTCTACTGTGGACTGGTTGGAATTCTGTATGACAAGGGAGATGGATAAAGGTGGATTTGGGAGTTAGGCATAATCCAGATACATTAGGCTGTATTCCATGCATATTGGGTATGTACTTACATGTGAAGTACTCACGAATTAGGCGGGCACGTTGTTGTGACCCCTGCAGATTATCCACTTCAGGGTGAAATAAAGGCTCTTCCTCCACAGGTAGCGGAGCCGCATCAATGTCCCCCAGACAGTTGGCCTGTAGTGCTATATTGTGCAGACAGCAGCAGGCAACGATGATGCGACAAACTTTCTGGGGCTTGTATTGTAGAGCCCCCCCAGTGGAATGTAAACATCTGAAGCGCATCTTTAGTACACCAAAGGTGCGCTCAATTACATTCCGGCAGGTTTTATGCGCAGCATTATACCGCGCCTCTGCCCGAGTCTGGGGATTGCTCACAGGGGTCAACAACCACGGCAAACACCCATATCCTGCATCACCTGGTGTAAATAAAATATGATGTTGATATGAATAGGATGTTGTGATGTTTGACAAAGCATATGGCCAAATATCGTCATCATGACCTATCAACACATCCCTGTGGCTAATACACAGTTAAAGATATATGTAAGAGAGATGGATCATGGATGCATCTGATAGGATAATTAGTAGGGTATTAACACATGGATTCTATCTGAAGCTTCAGATCAATTATAATGTAATTTCAACAAATGGAAAATCCAGATGTTCACACCCACAGGACACTTACATGAGGCGGAGATACAAGGGAAATACAACAGGGTACATATTGCGACCCTTCTGGTAGAGAGCAGGAAGTCACTGTTGCAGTTCTTGTAACGAGCACATGCCAGAGGTCTGAGGTGAAGAGTGATCGTGTATTCTTGTGAACGTAAATGTGATGCTAATTCAGGTGGAATTTCCCAGGGGCGTACACGATCAAACGCAAATGCCAAAAGACCTTGGAGATTTTGATAACTTCAAGGTAAGCTAATTCATGTTTATTCCGGGATATATTCAGGCAAGAAAAAGTTTGCCAAACAATATTAATTCTCCTCTATCAGATGAATTCTGAAGACATCTCACTTACATAGGCCGTACAAGAACACACAACACGTTATGTAGACTAGAGATGTCCATGTCACAGGATACAATGGAATGCATCAGAACATAAACCTAATGATTAATCAGTTATGGTTTTTGTCATATGTTGTTGTCAACTGCATACTGTTTGGCCAAGCTAACACAGGGTTCTGGCCAGCAATGAGCTATTCTGTTCTGGCTTTGGTCGTATTACTCCGTAATGCACATGTGAACATCAGATCAATAGAGGGAAACATGATGTACCGTATGTGTTATTGTATCCAGTCATAGTAAGATATGGTTGACTGCCATTACTAATGTGTACTCACCCAGTAGCCATCCGGATGGAAATCTGCCGGACTCAAAGATGTCATATATTCCGGATGCACGCAGGATATAGGCGTCGTGAGCACTTCCCGGGAAGCCTGCAAACACACCTTGTATGCGCATGTTCGCATCGCAAACAACCTGTACATTGATTGAATGATAATGCTTACGATTTCTGTACAGCGCTTCTTGCTCTCTAGGAGGTATCAGTGCCACGTGTGTACAGTCAATAGCACCAAGCACATTGGGGATACCTCCTAATTGGAAGAAATCGAACTTCACCTTCGAGATCTCTTCAGCAGTGTTAGGGTAACTGATGTATCTGGCAGCTCTACGACCAATAGCACGGAGGAATGCACTCAGACAATTCGAGAGGCTTGGCTGAGACATTCCTCCGGCTATGCTCAGGGTGGTCTGAAAGCTCCCAGAAGCAAGGAGGTGTATTGCAACTAACATCCGTGTCATTCCTGGGATGGCTCTATTTGCCCGTGAGCGAGGCTCAAGGTCCGCTCTGAGAACCTCATAGAGCTCCCCAAGACTGGCACAGGTCAGCCGAAAACGCTCATACACCTCCCCATCAGTTAACCCCTCTAATGTGAGTCTCTCCCTGTACACATTGGGTGCCCGCCTCCTCACAGGCTCCTGGTCAGGCTCCTGGTCAGGCTCCTGGTCAGGCTCCTGGTCAGGCTCCCCCCCTTCTGCCTGAGCCAACACATCCTGTACTCCCCCCAGCAGCTGATCACCGACAACATTGTCAGCCTCCCTGGGTGCAGGTGGCCCTATATCCATCTGTCCCTGTGCTACTGGAGCTCTCTCTCCTCCCTGATCCACCCCCACGATACTAGGCATGGCCTGTGGTAATTCCCTTGCCTGGCTTGGTTCTGCCCCAGCATGGATCACATCACCACTCACACCCTCATTCACTCCCAGACATTCCTCTCTGCCACTCCCCATCACCCCCTCAATCACACACCTTGCTTCCTGTTCTTCATACTGTGCTAGTTGAGCTGCACAAAAGCGTCTCAACCTCATACGCCCACTCATCCTAGCCCTCATCCCTCTCACATGATCATCCATGCTGTTTCAGACATGCTGATGACTTGTTGGGGATGGGGTTATATAGCTTGTTGATTGCATGATCTGGTATTAGGCACGTTAATTTCTGCTTTGCCATTGGTCACCTGTGGATCTTTACATGGCATTCCAGCTGATGATTTTAGGTCAAGAAGCCTCTCAACCTATTACATACGCACTTGGCCGCATGTAATTGGCTGTCCCAACGCGGGACGCCAAGTGCGTATGTAATTGGCTGAGAAGCCCAACGCGGGACGCCAAGTGCGTATGTAATTGGCTGAGAAGCCCAACGCGGGACGCCAAGTGCGTATGTAATTGGCTGAGAAGCCCAACGCGGGACGCCAAGTGCGTATGTAATTGGCTGAGAAGCCCAACGCGGGACGCCAAGTGCGTATGTAATTGGCTGAGAAGCCCAACGCGGGACGCCAAGTGCGTATGTATTGGGACTCTCAGCCAATTACATACGCACTTGGCGGCCTGACACTATACGTGCGTATGTAATTGGCTGAGTCTGTTGGCGCGCTCGCAAGCTGATAAGGGGACGTCCTAGCGAGACACGCCTCTCAGCCAATCACGTACGAGCTAAGAATTTGATTGACAGTATGAGCTTATAAATGTGAGTGATACAAACCCATGCGCTGACTGTGTTGTAAGAGCCATTGGAGTTAGCACGCAGTTTCAGGAGCAGGTGGGAGAGAGTCTTTGAGATTAGTACTTTGGAGAGAGGGAGATTAGTTATTTTTTTCTTTTTGCATTGTCTATTTCATAAGTCCTTCCATTTAAGCATTACACATATTTACAGATTTCACATATTTGCAAGACACATAGATTAAATAACACACATAGAGACATATATATAGTTAGGACACACACCCCACACACCCATTCCCCCCACCACACCCCATCCCCCAACACACCCCATCCCCCACCACTTATTAAATACACATAGCACACACATCTTTTCTTTCCAACAGACATTCCAGTAATACTTTTATTTCTTTATCGTTCTTTTGATTTGTAGGCGCACTCTTTTTGATTTCTTTGTATTTTATTACTAGCATATTTACACGTAAGAGTTACACATATTTACACATTACACATATTTGCCTGACACATAGATTAAAGACACATAGAGACATACATAGCGTTAGGACACACAACACACACCTCCCCCCCCCCCCAACCTTTGCACCGCATCCCCCAACAGTTAGTAAAAACACATAGAACATACACTTTTGTTTCCATCACATATATAACAGTTACACTTATTTTGAGTTATCCTTATTTTTGTATTATTTGAGCATGGAGGGAGGAGATAGGTGGAGAGAGGAGGAGAGGAGAGGAGCGGAGAGTGAGGAGAGTGAGGAGAGTGTAGTGGAGGGTGGAGGAGAGGTGGAGGAGGTGTCCCCGGAGGAGGAGGTGTCCCCAGAGAAGAAGGTGTCCCCGGAGGGGGTGGAGGAGGTGTCCCCAGAGGAGGAGGTGTCCCCAGAGGAGGAGGTGTCCCTGGAGGAGGAGGAGTGGTCCCCAGAGGGGGGGGGGGAGGAGGAGGAGGAGGAGGAGGAGGAGGGAGACAGAGGCACTTGTAGAGGAGGGACAGAGGGGAAGGGGCCTGTTCCCAGGGGGCGGGGTAGTTTGGGGAAGGGACAGGCCTCAGGAAGAGTGCAGGGAGGCCAGGGTCCCCCAGCACAGTCGAGAGAGCAAGGGGCTATTGGCAAGGGCAGGCGCAGGGCCCGTAATTATACGCCCCAGGAGAATATGGTCCTCCTGGGTGCGATCCGTGACCGGCCCGTCATCCTTGTGGCAAGGGAAGCGAAGCCTGGGCCTAAGGCTCAGGCTTGGAAGGAGGTAGTGGAAGTGATGAAGGAGGTGTCCACGGTTCCTAGGGGCTTGAGGTCCTTGAAGCACAGATATGTGGATATCAGGGCCACGGTGAAAAGGAAGATGGCCAGAGAAGCGGAGGGACACAGTGTCGCCTATAAGGAGTGGGAGAGGATCGCAAGGGACTTTCTAGGACCATCGCCCGCAGCTGGAGCTTCATCCCCGGTGGCCCAGCACGACCCAGCCTCCAGTTCAGGTGAATATCACATACACCAACATGCCACCACATGTGCATCACACACACTACACATGGTGACCAACAAGGACACTGACATGTCAGCTCCATGGAATTAACAAGGGATGGATGGATGTATCATTAAATCCATGAAGCTGACAAATCACTGTCATTTCTGGCCACCCCAAGAGTAATTAAGCAATAGAGTCCATGTACTGGTGCGCCCAATGCAGCCTATGCAGTTACAGACCGCAGGCAAAATCCAGACAGTGTTAGGAGCCAGGAGAGGTCAAGACAAGAAACCAAAGAATAGATCCAATCTAGCAAATGAGAGCTAATGGGAGTTGCAATTAGGAGAATCATCCATGTTCAGGCCTAGATGTCAGATAGTTAGGAGTGAAACCGCAGGCAAAATCCAGACAGTGTTAGGAGCCAGGAGAGGTCAAGACAAGAAACCAAAGAATAGATCCAATCTAGCAAATGAGAGCTAATGGGAGTTGCAATTAGGAGAATCATCCATGTTCAGGCCTAGATGTCAGATAGTTAGGAGTGAAACCGCAGGCAAAATCCAGACAGTGTTAGGAGCCAGGAGAGGTCAAGACAAGAAACCAAAGAATAGATCCAATCTAGCAAATGAGAGCTAATGGGAGTTGCAATTAGGAGAATCATCCATGTTCAGGCCTAGATGTCAGATAGTTAGGAGTGAAACCGCAGGCAAAATCCAGACAGTGTTAGGAGCCAGGAGAGGTCAAGACAAGAAACCAAAGAATAGATCCAATCTAGCAAATGAGAGCTAATGGGAGTTGCAATTAGGAGAATCATCCATGTTCAGGCCTAGATGTCAGATAGTTAGGAGTGAAACCGCAGGCAAAATCCAGACAGTGTTAGGAGCCAGGAGAGGTCAAGACAAGAAACCAAAGAATAGATCCAATCTAGCAAATGAGAGCTAATGGGAGTTGCAATTAGGAGAATCATCCATGTTCAGGCCTAGATGTCAGATAGTTAGGAGTGAAACCGCAGGCAAAATCCAGACAGTGTTAGGAGCCAGGAGAGGTCAAGACAAGAAACCAAAGAATAGATCCAATCTAGCAAATGAGAGCTAATGGGAGTTGCAATTAGGAGAATCATCCATGTTCAGGCCTAGATGTCAGATAGTTAGGAGTGAAACCGCAGGCAAAATCCAGACAGTGTTAGGAGCCAGGAGAGGTCAAGACAAGAAACCAAAGAATAGACCTCAATCTAGCAAATGAGAGCTAATGGGAGTTGCAATTAGGAGAATCATCCATGTTCAGGCCTAGATGTCAGATAGTTAGGAGTGAAACCGCAGGCAAAATCCAGACAGTGTTAGGAGCCAGGAGAGGTCAAGACAAGAAACCAAAGAATAGATCCAATCTAGCAAATGAGAGCTAATGGGAGTTGCAATTAGGAGAATCATCCATGTTCAGGCCTAGATGTCAGATAGTTAGGAGTGAAACCGCAGGCAAAATCCAGACAGTGTTAGGAGCCAGGAGAGGTCAAGACAAGAAACCAAAGAATAGATCCAATCTAGCAAATGAGAGCTAATGGGAGTTGCAAATAGGAGAATCATCCATGTTCAGGCCTAGATGTCAGATAGTTAGGAGTGAAAACATATCAATGTATTGATCAGCATACTAATGACATGTACCTTTCTTTTCTCTATTTCAGCATCCAGTAGGAGGTCTGGGTCCAGTGATGAGCCACGAGCGGGGCCGTCAGCCCCCGCCCCGCAGGAGACCGCTCATGGGGAGGAGGCTACAGGCTCATCCGAGGGCCCTGGCTCTTCGGAGGGGGAGGTCGTGGTCGTTGACAGCCCCCCTGTCCAGAGCCCGACTGTCCCCCTCCTCCAAAGACTTGCCATCTCGCCGGGGCCCTCAGAAGGAGTGGAATATGCCACAGCTCCTCCTTCCCCACACTCTGAGCCACCGGGGACAACAACATCAGAGCCCCTGTCTCCAGCCGGGTCCCAGATCCTCCCCACTCTGTCCCCGCCATCTTCCCACCCGGCCCTGCCAGCAGGACCCGAGCCCCCACCACCAACGACCGAGGCTGCGCTGCTGGAGTTGTTGGCCGCCGTGAATAGGATTGATGCCAACATCTCTGGCATGAGGCGCAGCCTGGACAGGCGCTTTAGGGAGGAGAGGAGCCATCATCGTAGGCTGGAGCAGCATTTGGTCAGGCTGCTGGGAACGGGGCAGGTCACCAGCCAACAGCAGCCTGGCCCCTCCTCTCCTTTCTCCATGCCTCCGCCGCCACCACCACCCGTGGTGCCACTACCTCCTCCTGCTCCCCCACCACCAAGGAGACGGCGTCCGGCCGCGGACGATGCAGGTCCTGTGCCCAGGCGGAGGAGGACCTAGGGGCTGTGGACATAATTGTGCCTTCTCAACAGCACTCCTCAGTGACAATCTATTGGTCACAATGCTGACCTCATCTAGCCTGGCTACAGAGTTTTGGATCTTTGCCTATGTGATGGTGACATTTTGTATGCAGATGACTACCTCCCATCACATGGTCCATGATCCTCTTCTCTGTGGACACGTAGGGTTCGGTTGAGCATGCCACCAATTGATGGTCACTTGGGAATGCTGTTGGGAAGGGATGCTGCAGTCCCCTTTTTTTTTAGGCCCTTAGATTTTATGTTTTCTCTTTATGTTTTTCTTTCCATTTGTTTTAGGTACAATTCAGGCCCATGAAGGCATCTCCTGCATCTGCAAGCATAGTGGAGGAATTATATGAGGCGTAAGGTTTTACAAGTGCCTCTCAGGTAGACATTACTCCAATGACAGCCCCCTCCTTAACATGTAGCTCCCACAATCTTAAAGCTATCATATTGCCAGATATCTCAGACATGATTGTTGTTAGCTGAAATGTAGACTAATACCGCTATGGCGGTGGACTTGCAAAGTCTCACAATGGCATGTTAATGACAGCCAGCATTAATATATGCACTAATAAAGCATGTGATCCTGACCTCAATATCGGTCTGAGAACAGATCCTTGGGTCTGATGTAAGAAACAGTCAATGTGGCTGCTGACCTTTGTGTCCTGTCCATATTAATGGCTATTTGCCCATATTACTCATTATCCATAGACCTAGCTAATAGTTAGTAAAGCTTGCAGATGGGAATCAGGTGAGTTGGTATATTGGTACAGTATTTAGCACTTTACTGTACATGCATTGTCATTATTTTTTTTTAGCCTCCTCCGCCTTTTTTGTATTTTGTGGACCATTCATTTTTGTGGGCAATTTCACACACCACACTGTATGTGTGAAACTGGATTGGATTACACAGTCCAGAGGTTGAATCATTTGTTCAATTGAACAGATCCAGACAAGTTGTAAGTGCCGTGCACTCTAATGGTTTCTTCAGTTAAATGGAGAGATTTCTGGTTCCGGTTGCAGCATGTGACCCTGGTAGGTGCTATGCATCATGCTTATTCTAGACTATTAGATTGACCCCTGTAGGTATCCCCTTTTTTTTATTTAGCCCCTTGCTCTCTCGGGACCCGCCCACACCACACCCATGATATTAATGCACAGTCTTGACCACTGCTGATTGTGGTATGTGTCCACAAATAAAGTTTTGTTATACCGTTCTGTGAATGCACAGTCTTGACCACTGCTGATTGTGGTCTGTGTCCACAAATAAAGTTTTGTTTTACCGTTCTGTGAATGCACAGTCTTGACCACTGCTGATTGTGGTCTGTGTCCAAAAATAAAGCTGTGTTATCCTGTTCTCCCCATGTCGGTGTGTTTTCAATGGTTGGGGTTGGGGGACATCCACATGCATCACATTAGTGTCACATTACTATAGCTGTAAACTAATGAGCAGTAGTTAACCTGCAATAGATCCATACATACTAAGAGGAATAATAGTCCTAATAGCATTAGATATCATATAATGCATCTAATTGATCTACAATCTATGCATAATAAAGGGTTAATGCACAGGCCAAGTACAATTTGCGGGAATGGGGAGTAGGAACATTCCCCTGTGGGCCTAAAAGGGTGATGATAGGTGATACTGCAGTGGGTTGTCAGTTCCTTCTCCAGTGATTATTGATTTGTCAGTCAATTCTGCTCTCACACGCACTTCCCCAACATCACTTAGCAATCGAAACTAATGTAAATTGATGAATAGCAGAACATAATGGGAGGTCACCAAATGGGAATGAATGGTCATCTTGGCACATGGCCACCAGCAATGTCGTGGGACTTCCTTGGATAAGAGAAGTGGCGATTACCCCTGATGGAGGTGAGTTGGCTGGTGCTCATTGTGCCTCTGCAAACCTTCTGTGTGTGTTTGCTGCGCTTGTGGGTGGGAGAGTGACAGCAGAACTGACAATCCACTCCGGTCTCACCGGCATAGGAACCTTGTAAGAAAGCAGTGCCAGAGGGTCAGAGTGGGACCCGACCGAAAGACCAAACAAGAGGTATTGTGTATTTCAATGAAGCTGTGAGCTATCCCATTAAGGGTCATTGTGGGGGTGAGAGGGAAAGCTGAATGCAGGGCCAAATCCCAAACCACTGGGGAAGGAACTGACAACCCACTCCGGTCTCACCGGCATAGGAACCTTGTAAGAAAGCAGTGCCAGAGGGTCAGAGTGGGACCCGACCGAAAGACCAAACAAGAGGTATTGTGTATTTCAATGAAGCTGTGAGCTATCTTATTAAGGGTCATTGTGGGGGTGAGAGGGAAAGCTGAATGCAGGGCCAAATCCCAAACCACTGGGGAAGGAACTGACAACCCACTCCGGTCTCACCGGCATAGGAACCTTGTAAGAAAGCAGTGCCAGAGGGTCAGAGTGGGACCCGACCGAAAGACCAAACAAGAGGTATTGTGTATTTCAATGAAGCTGTGAGCTATCCCATTAAGGGTCATTGTGGGTGGGAGAGTGACAGCAGAACTGACAACCCACTCCGGTCTCACCGGCATAGGAACCTTGTAAGAAAGCAGTGCCAGAGGGTCAGAGTGGGACCCGACCGAAAGACCAAACAAGAGGTATTGTGTATTTCAATGAAGCTGTGAGCTATCTCATTAAGGGTCATTGTGGGTGGGAGAGTGACAGCAGAACTGACAACCCACTCCGGTCTCACCGGCATAGGAACCTTGTAAGAAAGCAGTGCCAGAGGGTCAGAGTGGGACCCGACCGAAAGACCAAACAAGAGGTATTGTGTATTTCAATGAAGCTGTGAGCTATCCCATTAAGGGTCATTGTGGGGGTGAGAGGGAAAGCTGAATGCAGGGCCAAATCCCAAACCACTGGGGAAGGAACTGACAACCCACTCCGGTCTCACCGGCATAGGAACCTTGTAAGAAAGCAGTGCCAGAGGGTCAGAGTGGGACCCGACCGAAAGACCAAACAAGAGGTATTGTGTATTTCAATGAAGCTGTGAGCTATCTTATTAAGGGTCATTGTGGGGGTGAGAGGGAAAGCTGAATGCAGGGCCAAATCCCAAACCACTGGGGAAGGAACTGACAACCCACTCCGGTCTCACCGGCATAGGAACCTTGTAAGAAAGCAGTGCCAGAGGGTCAGAGTGGGACCCGACCGAAAGACCAAACAAGAGGTATTGTGTATTTCAATGAAGCTGTGAGCTATCTTATTAAGGGTCATTGTGGGGGTGAGAGGGAAAGCTGAATGCAGGGCCAAATCCCAAACCACTGTGGAAGGAACTGGCAACCCACTCCGGTCTCACCGGCATAGGAACCTTGTAAGAAAGCAGTGCCAGAGGGTCAGAGTGGGACCCGACCGAAAGACCAAACAAGAGGTATTGTGTATTTCAATGAAGCTGTGAGCTATCCCATTAAGGGTCATTGTGGGTGGGAGAGTGACAGCAGAACTGACAATCCACTCCGGTCTCACCGGCATAGGAACCTTGTAAGAAAGCAGTGACAGAGGGTCAGAGTGGGACCCGACCGAAAGACCAAACAAGAGGTATTGTGTATTTCAATGAAGCTGTGAGCTATCCCATTAAGGGTCATTGTGGGTGGGAGAGTGACAGCAGAACTGACAACCCACTCCGGTCTCACCGGCATAGGAACCTTGTAAGAAAGCAGTGACAGAGGGTCAGAGTCGGACCCGACCGAAAGACTGAACAGGACATATTCACATTCTCCATGTGCCCCATATTTGTGTTCCCAAATGTAGATGTGATGAGCAACATGTATACAAAATAACAGGGTTAATATTGCATTTTCTTGATGTTTTAGTGTTTTTATGTAATCAGGTAGTGTGTCTTTAATTTTGGTTTATGTAAGCTGCAGCATGGCTTTTCATTCAAAATGTAACAACTAATTGGTTGTATAATGCCTTGGCTTTGGTGGGGGGAGGGGATGGTTAAATCAATTGTAATGGCCTTCCATGCTTTTCCTCTGTTAAACTCACTTTTATATTTTTAAGTTGTCTGTACGTAATGCGTAAACCATTTTACGTGGGTTTTTTGTGCACTTAGCGAATTTGCGAGATACGAGCGTCTACGCAAGGAATTCTTGTCCGCTACTTACTACGTAGCGCTTATCGGAGGCAAATCTCGGCAAAGTAGTCCGAAATTACGCAAGTCAATCGCAAGTCAATCGCAAGTCGACTCGGATATCGTAAATCGACTTACGATGGGCCTTTGCGAGATACGAATTCATCCGCAGCTCGAATTTAATAGGGCCCAAAGTTAGTAACCAGGACTCTGACCTGTGACAAAAAATGCTTTCCTTTAATTCAAAAATGTATGCTAGATATTTCTGCAGAAGAGGGTGAGTATATCAAAAAGGGAAAAAAACAATTGTGTTATGTTCACTCACTGTGTTCCGGAGAATATCCCCGATGTAGCCCCCACATTGATAAGTAGCAGCATTTAGCCACTGCTAGGAAAAGCACAGACCACGGGATAAACCCCTTATCCACCTTCCTCTCTCAGTCTCTCTCTTCTTCTTGACTCAGGACCTGGGAGACATTAATCAATAATAACACATAGACAAGGTAATATTATCAATTATGGCTCAGCTTTATTGAAGTGATAGAGGTATATTTATAGCAGTTTAATCATATGCTAAAGGTAGATATAATTGTGAAATATCCTGGGCTATAACAAATGTTATATGCGATTAAGCAAATTGAAGCAAATGAAGGAAATGTAGATCCTGTGCAGACATAAGAAAAACTAAGTAACAATTTACTGGAATATATTGCACATACTTTCCTGAAAACGTATTGTAAAAATTCTCATTTTCACATGCAGTGGAAAAATACAAAAAATACAATGACGTTATACGATTAAGATATTTAATGCGTTAAAGCCCCCTAAATACCCTAACTATATATATATATATATATATATAGATATATGTATATATATATATATATATATATATATAATATTTATATAATAAATAGTACATCTGTGTTCACATTTGAATGTCTAAAGCAAGTTAAAAAACCAGCTTCCAGCTCAGCATTCTGAGAAAAACAGTTATTACACTGCATTCTGGGAAGCTGAGCTGGGACATGAAAATGTGCCCACAAATGCCTCGCTCTTCAATCCATAGCCATTTCCAAACATTGCTTCCTTTAAGCTTATGCCCGCTGAATTACACAGCTTTTATGCAAAGCCAAGGTTGGATTAAACACAAGCTGAGTATCCTATCCATGTACAGCTGTTTCAAGCGTATTGGCTATCATCAGCATGGAGAGGTATCTCAGCTTATGTTGTGGATCTTATGAGTAGGTAGTTCACCACAACAATAATTTATAATATGGTGGGCAAAAGAGCGATAGAAGCCCTCCACCATACAGTAGTACAGTAAATAAATAATACATCTGTGCTCACATTTGAATGTCTAAAGCAAGTTAAAAAAACAGCTTCTAGCTCAGAATTCAGAGAAAAACATTGATCATAATGCATTCTGGGAAGCTGAGCTGGGACATAGATATATATATATATATATATATATATATATATATATATATATATTCCACAACAATCATTTAGTGTATGGTGAGCACAAAAGTGAGAAAAGCTCTCCACCGTACAAAGTACAGAAAACGAATAATACATTAATAAGCCCATTTGCATGTCTAAAAGGCGGGGACATGCAAATAAGAATACAATGTACCTCACTCTTTTAATCCAAAAATAGCAACTTTATACATTGCTCCCTTAAAGCATATGCCCGCTGTATTAAACAGCTTTTAAGCAAAGCATCTGGTTGGATTTTACACAAACCAAGAATCACTCATATACAGGGCTGTTTCAAGCTTTTGGCTATCATCAGTATGAGGTAGATTCTGGTTTGTGCATTAGATTTTGTAGGATTGGGTATTCCACAACAATCATTTAGTGTATGGTGAGCACAAAAGTGAGAAAAGCTCTCCACCGTACAAAGTACAGAAAACGAATAATGCATTAATAAGCCCATTTGCATGTCTAAAAGGCGGGGACATGCAAATGAGAATACAATGTACCTCACTCTTTTAATCCAAAAATAGCAACTTTATACATTGCTCCCTTAAAGCATATGCCCACTGTATTAAACAGCTTTTAAGCAAAGCATCGGGTTGGATTTTACACAAACCAAGAATCACTCATATACAGGCCTGTTTCAAGCTTTTGGCTATCATCAGTATGAGGTAGATTCTGGTTTGTGCATTAGATTTTGTAGGATTTGGTATTCCATAACAATCATTTAGTGTATGGTGAGCACAAAAGTATAAGTATAAATTTAAGTGTTCTTGCCAAAAATTCCACTGGGTTTTGGGCAAATTGTGTTAGTTTGTATTAAACATCTAATATCACCACCATTAATAAGATGTAAACTATATATGAGGGACAGAGTGACAGTCATGCAGGGTTTTATTAGTACATCACCTCCATTACATTTTGAAATTTTTATTTTTTGCTGAAATTCAGTGTTTACCCTTTCTTGTGCTATTACAGAAACCTATTTTCGTCATGCCCTTATCTATGTATTGCAGTATCCTTCTATACAAATGGGAAGAACCAAGTAAAGCTCTTGAAGTAGTATCAGTTATCTAATCAACTTTAAAATCTGTGAACTCAATTACTTATGCTATATACCTTCTGTGCTAACATGTAATGTTCATGCTTTAAAAAATAAAAGTTGTATTTATTGTTTTGTGACTTACATGTCCATATTAAAGCTTATTGATATTTTAATAAACTTTTATTTATAATTACAACTGTAAATGCCATGCATTTAAATTGTGTATTTTATCTATTAATTATGTATTTTATCTATTGTATAATAAATTGCAACACTACCATTATTTATATTGTGACTCACGGAAATGTTCTACAAAAGTAGCATCTTCATGTTTCTTTATGTCAGAATGATGCCTGTAGATTAAAGATGAGCATGCATATAACATTTTTAAATGAATGTGTATAGCAGCATGATAAGTTAATAGTGACACATCTGGTAAAAACTATTAAAAGCAGGGATCCAGAAATTTTTCCTCATCTCAAACAGAGCATGAAAATGCAGATTCTTCATTATTCTCATTTTACTAGTACTGAACAAGTGGGATTCCTGCTGGTTATTTGCATTTTGCTCTTTGGGAGTAGAAACCAGATGGACTCCTTCTAGGCATTCCCATTACTACATTACTTACAGTACAATGTTTGTACAACGTCATTAAACAGCAAAGCTGACATTCAATGCATTAGACCCATGGTGTCTGTAAGAGATATTGCAATTGCTTAACTCTGCCCTTTGAATTGTATTGCATATAATTTTCATATATCCATGAATATCACCACATGATCACAATATGCAGTTTAAATATTAAATATTAACTTTTTGGAAAGGCAAATTAAATTCCCAACCAGATATATTCAAAAGTAATGTTCAGTTGCTTCTGAGAATCAGTACATAAATGAAAGCTGCTGTCATTCTGTTTTACTTCTATTCAATCTTTGTTGATACTAAATAGCCTAAGTAAAGAAGTTAACCTATTATTGCAGCTTTGCTGACTCTGGCTTAGATCAGCTATGTCTTGTTGAGACATACAAATGTAATTATTCCCATGCTTAAATTATACTTCATAAATCTTTTCAGTTGTTGTTGCTGTTTAGTCATCCAGTCATGTCCCACCCATTGTGACCCTATGGACAGCAGCACACCAGGTACATCTGACAGTCACTGCCTTTCTGAGCTCATTAAAGTTCATATCCATTGATTCAATTACCTCATCTATCCTTCTCTGCCCCTGTCATCATCTTCTTTGTGTGCCTTTCAATCTCCCAGTATCAGAGTCTTCTCTAGGGAATCCTGTCTACTAAGTTTCAGCATGTAGTGAATAGGATCTGGAATAACTTCCAGTGAATAGATTGTCTTGATTTCCTATAGTACTGATTTTTTGCATCTTCTTCTTCCAATGGATTCTCAGTATTTTTCCCCAACACCACATATCAAAGGCATCAATTCTTTAGAGCTTAGCCTCCGTTATGGTCATTCTGTAATTTATTACGTTGTTACCATGTACTGCTTTGGCCATCCTTTGATTGACTATGAGGGCTACTCCATTTCTCTGCAGGATTCTTGAACACTGTAGAAGATCTGGTAGTTGTCTGTGCTGTGAAATGCCCTGTTTCAGTGCATTTAAGTACACTCATTTCCATATTGTTATGCCTCTATATGTGCTGTCCATAAAGGTATCCAAGCAAAGTTACTGGGGTGGGTTTCCAGTATATATATATAGAGTTGTGCTCAAAAGTTTGCAGGAACATTTGGCATTTATTTAGAAGATATGACTGATCATGCAAAAATAATGTATTTTATTGAAGTATAGTGATCATATGAAGCCATTTATTATGACATAGTTGCTTGGTTGCTTTCTGAATCAAAATGAGAAATCCCTTAAAAGGCCCTGATCAAAATTTTACATACCCTTGAATGTTTGGCCTTTTTACACTTCTTACACACAAAGGTTAAAATGTCAATTAAAGGTTAATTTCCTGCACCTGATGCTTTTTAAATTGCAATTAGTATGTATAAATAGTCAATGAGTTTGTTAGCTCTCAGATGGATGCACCGAGTAGGCTAGATACAGAGCCATGGGGAGCAGAAATTAATTGTCAAAAGAACTATGTAACAAAGTAATGGAACTTCCTAAAGATGGAAAAGGCTATAAAAAGATATAAAAAAAGCCTTGAAAAAGCCAGTCAGTACTGTTCAATCACTTATTAAGATGAGGAAAATTTGGGGATCTCTTGATACCAAGCCAAGGTCAGGTAGACCAAGACATTTTTCCCACAGGTAACCTCAGGAGAAATACAGGCAGCTCTGGAAAAAGACGGTGTGGTTGTTTCAAGGAGCACAATATAACAATAATTGAACAAAAATTAGCTGCATGGTCGAGATGACAGAAAGAAGCCTTTACTGCACCAATGCCATAAAAAAGCCAAGTTACAATATACCAGACAAAACCTTGACACCTTGAGTGATGAGACCAAAATGGAGCTCTATGATCACAACCATAAGCTCTGTGTTTGGAGAGGAGTCAACAAGACCTATAGTGAAAAGAATACCATCCCCACTGTGAAGCATGGTGGTGACTAATGTTTTTTTTCGGGTGTGTGAGCTCTAAATGCAAAGGGAATCTTGTGAAAATTGATGGCAAGATAAATGCAGCATGTTATCAGAAAATACTGAGAGACAATTTGCAATCTTCTGCATGGGATGCTCTTGGACTTTCCAGCATGTATCTTTGTCATGCAAATAGTGATGTCACGAACATCAAATTTTAGGTTCGCAAACATCGTTCGCGAACGTCAATCAAATGTTCGTGAACGGGCGAACATCGGCGAACCCCATAGACTTGAATGGGCAGGCGAATTTCAAAATCCACAGGGACTCTTTCTGGCCACAATAGTGATGTGAAAGTGGTTTCAAGGGGACAAACACCTGGACTGTGGCATGCCTGAGGGGGATCCATGGCAAAACTCCCACAGAAAATTACATAGTTGATGCAGAGTCTGGTTTTAAGCCATAAAGGGCATAAATCACCTAACATTCCTCAATTGTTTGGAATAACATGCTTTAAAAAATCAGGTATGATGTTGTATCGATCAGGTAGTGTAAGGGTTACACCCGCTTCACAGTAACAGACCAATCTCCCCGTTTAATGCACCACAAACAACTGGAAACAGTCCCTTTGCACAACCGCAAACTCCCCATTTGCACAAGGTTGGATACCAAGCTAGCCATGTCCCGTTCCTTGTCCTCACTGATGTCATTGAAGGTCTCTTCCTCCACCCAGCCACCAAGGGTCCCCGAAAGGTGACAACAAGCCCCCTGGGATGCCTGCTGTGTTTGGTCTTCCACCTCCTCAAAGCCACCTTCCTCCTCTGACTCCTCTTCTTCAGACTGCCAGAGTCTGGGGGCTTCCACTGCCCAGCATGGAAGATTATACACAGGTCAGAGTCTGGGGGCTTCCACTGCCCAGCATGGAAGATTATACACAGGTCAGAGTCTGGGGGCTTCCACTGCCCAGCATGGAAGATTATACACAGGTCAGAGTCTGGGGGCTTCCACTGCCCAGCATGGAATATTATACACAGGTCAGCGTCTGGGGGCTTCCACTGCACAGCATGGAATATTATACACAGGTCAGAGTCTGGGGGCTTCCACTGCACAGCATGGAAGATTATACGCTTTGCCTCTGTCTGCGTTATTATAAGGTGTGTACTGTTAAGTAGTACTATTCCTATCGGTTTAATCCCTGTTACGTCCACTATCAGGAGAAGTGTATATGGCATGGATTTTTGGAAGCGGGAGATGGAAAAAGATGCTTGGTCGGTCCTCCCACTTCAAATTTGGGGCACTGCGTGAGCAATCTATGGTGCCACCAGATATGAGTGTCACTGTGCACTGGCAAAAGTTGGCAGAGTAGATGCAATAGGCTTCACACACACGCCTGTAGGCAGGCAACTGATATTCAATTGATTACAGTCAAAAAAGTGTTGTTTTATGTCACTGTACACTACGGTTGCACCAGATATGAGTGTCACTGTGCACTGGCAAAAGTTGACAGAGTAGATGCAATAGGCTTCACACACACGCCTGTAGGCAGGCAATTGCTATTCAATCTATTACAGTCAAAAAAGTGTTGTTTTATGTCACTGAGCACAATATAAGCTGTGAGCCTGACACAGGCAGGCAACTGAAATTAGATTACAGGAAAAAAATGGTTGTTTTCAATGTATGTTACACCACCAGGTATGAGTAGTGAAAATAAGCACAATATAAGCTGTTAGGTGTTAGCCTGTCACACACACACGCTGGCAAGCAGGCATAGATTACACACAAAAAATTATAAAATAAAATAAATGATGTTCAAAGTTTCCTCAATGATAAAGTATAGGGGGCGAACTGAAAATCGCATGTGTTCTCCGTTCACGGCGAACGCGAACATGCGAAATTCGCCGCAAAAAGTTCTCCGGCGAACTGTTCGGGACATCACTACATGCAAATCTTGTGGATACATACAGACAGAGACATTAGTTAGTGTGCTGCAGTCCATAGGGTCATAGAGAGTTGGACACAATTGAGGGACTGAACAATCATAGGTGAAATGTTCCCCTGGTACTTGATATGCGCCATGTGGTGGTGTAATTTGGCCACTATTTGTTGTCCCAATGTAGATAAGATGAGTGAAATGTATATAAGATGATCTTTGTATTTTTATAATCCACATTAGAGCCACTGTGAGGGAGAAATGGTTAATATGTCAGCCATTTGCATGTACTTGTGTTGCAATTTAATGAGGTAGTGTGTCTTTAATAGCTTTCAGCAGCTTGCAACTTTGCTTATTGGCATATGCATGACCATTACAACCTATGAGAAAAATATTTTGCGATATTTGATAGTTGTTGTGCATGTGATTGGAATGCCTTATATTGCTTTCCCCATGCTTTAAAGTGCATTGGTGTCT
This sequence comes from Discoglossus pictus, assembly GCA_027410445.1. Taxonomy (NCBI): domain Eukaryota; kingdom Metazoa; phylum Chordata; class Amphibia; order Anura; family Alytidae; genus Discoglossus; species Discoglossus pictus. The sequence goes on along the minus strand of CM050163.1, from coordinate 151,494,665 downwards.
TTATATTGTGATTTGCAGTGTTACAAACTAGTCTGTAAATGTAGGTCCTAATTGGAACCCGTAAGCTTTGGGCTGCCATTTGCGGGCTTGATTGCGGGTGTGGTGTTGAGCTATTTTTGCAATTGAATAGTGATTTGCGATTTTAGTGATCGGAAGTCTTGTGGACATGAAATACTAAAGGCTTTGGGAGGTTGTACATTCCAGGTATAACCATCTCAATGTTTTCAAGGCCGTAACTCATAACACGTTTGGTACCTGCACTTATGAGCTACAGTAATTTGAGATAGCTCAATTGAATGAGGCTCCATATAAGCAAACAAGTTAAAGAATAAAAATGCTAAGTAAAAAATCACCTCCATTCAAGACAAAAAAATCTCTTACTAGATCAAGACAGAATTGAACACACTTTTAGAGAATATTATGCAAAAATTATTCAATCATACTCCTGAAACGAAACACAAATCTAAAAATCTACAGAAAATATAAGAATATCTTACAAAGGCAAATTTCTCTTGAATTTTAAATTCACAAAATGTTTCATTAATATCACCCTTTACCTTATCAGAACTGAATAAAGTCTTGAAATCTTTAAAATCCTAAAAAGCACCAGGACCCAATGCTTATTTCAAAAGGTTATTGCTATTCTCAGCCCTTACATCTTATGCTTTATATTTTTTTTAATACAAGAAGAATACATCCCACCAGAAATTTTTAAAGCTAATATAAGTTTAATACACAAAGATGGTTGTGACCAACAAAACAAAAAGAAAAATATAGACCTATATCACTTTGAAACATGGACCTTAAAAAAATATATAGCCAGATAAACCCAACATTGACTCAAAGCATTCACGAGATCAGGTTGGTTTTATACACTAGACAAGCATGTTATTATAATGTGAAACATTGATCTCATATGGCTTTCCAATAACCGAAAAGATGCAGAAAAGGCATTTGATAGAATCCTTTGGTCCTTTATGTTTGAGACATTAACAAACTTATGCTCTACAAAATAATTTGTATTTCTAATCCAAATTTTTTATAGATTCCCTACAGTGTCTCTACCCTTACAAAACTCAACAAGAAATAACTTTCCGATACATGATGGAACCATACAAGGGTGTCCTTTATCCCCTCTTCTATTCACACTAGCTCTTGAACCTCTACTTAACCTCTAATTAACCATATCAGATCAAATTCCCAAAATACATGAATAATACACGGGAATACAAGGGAATACAAGGGAAAAAGGATTACAAAATGTCAGCATATGCTGAAGATGTAATGCTCTCATTAACAAACCCCTTAAAATCTCTTTCATTTAATGGAAGAGCTTAATACCTATTGCCATCTCTCAGGCTTTAAAATAAAATCAAATAAATCAGAAATTCTCACAATACATATCCCTCAACATAGAATTAAATTAATAGAATTGAAATTTGGTTTCAGTTTTAACAAACACTGTTTAAAATATTTAGGTATCCAACTTACAAAAGAAATAAAATTATACCCCACTATTAAAAAAAGATTCACTCAGATGGCACAAACTTTTAATATGCTGGCTAGGTCGTATAGTTTCTATAAAAATGAATGTCCTTCCAAGACTACTTTATTTGTTCCAGACACTTCCAATTTCAGTCTATGTTAAAGACATGAAAACCCTACAAAAGAAAAAAGACTATTTTATATGGTCTGGTAAACATCAGATATACCTTTATATCATAAAGCTTCTCAGTTGACCCATGTACAAGCCTGGCATCTACATCAGAATCAAAAATTTAGATTTAGAAAAGGATCTAGTCTTACCAAATTTAGTTGTTCAGTCCTTCATTCATGTCCAACTTTCAGTGACCACATGGATGCAGCATGCAAATCTGTCTGTGTTTTTGGTAGTGCTTATCCATATGGTTTTCTTGGCAAATATGCTGGAGTGGCTTGCCAACTTAATCTCCAGTGGACCATGATTTGTCTGATTTCTCTACTATGACGTGCCCATCTTGGGTGACCCTACATGGTATAGCTCTCACCTTCATTGAGGTACTCAAGCCTCTTCACCACGACAAGGTAGTGATCCAGAAGGAAAGTCTTACCAAATGAACCACCCTATTTCATATGGTTTCCAAAGATTTCCCGCTTTCAATTAGATACACACTGCCCAATAATAAAAAACACTTTATCAGTGTGAGATCTGTCTAACCATAAATACAAATTACCAACCGACCCCGCTCCAATGATCCCCATTTTACTGAATAAATAATTCCTCCTGGCCTAGAATATAAATTATTTAGGGGTATGGAAATGGCTGGGAGATATAAAGACCTATACATAGATAATGACATCATCCCCTTCCAAACCATACAAAATGGAACACATGTCAAACCTCATGACTTTTTCAGATACAGACAAATCAGCAGTTTTGTCTCACAACCTAATATAAAGAAATAGGGGCTTCCCCATTAAATCCTTTTTTTTATAAATTATGTCTCTTAACACATGCACCAAAGTACTGATTTCTCAACTCTATATAGTGCTACAAACAGCAGACAATATTCATCCCCTTTCATACACAGCTAAATGGGAAAAGAGAGAATTGGCCAAAAATATCAGAAATTCACAACTCTATCTCCTTTTGCTCTAATTTTAAAGAACAATCCCATAAAAATATTTTCCAATGGTTTTTTACCCCTTAAAATTATAGAAAATGACACAGATCTACAGTGCCATATGTTGGAAAGGCTGCGGCCTCAATGGAAATATTTACATATGTGGTGGTCCTGCCCAAAATTCCAAATTTTTTGGACCTCAATCAGCTTTCTAAAAAAAATTGTTTGGAAACACAATCCCTACTTGACCCATGGTCCTCTTTTTTATCCCGTCTGTGAGAACAATATATAATGGTAACAGAATGTCTTAGCAGGCAAATCAATTTAGCTGCAGGAAGACCACTAGCACAAATATGGAAAACTCAGCAAATTCCAAACTTTAATATTTTTATTGCCAAGGTTTGGGAACATATTGAAATGGAAAGATAAGCATCAAGATTAAAGTGGCTTCCCTAGTTTGAACATTTCTAAAAATAAAACAGAAAATTGGAAATTTCTCTCTAAATATTCCTTAAATAAAAATAAATTAAGATAGCATTTTATACACATTATTAATCTATAGTCCAACTATATATAGATTATTAGCCATATTAAGTACCAGCATCATAGATACGAGGTTAGAACTGAAGCTCTCCGTGCTTCAAATTTGGAAAAGTTACAACGACATTAGATTATACCTACTGCGAGCATTGTGTGAGCTACGTAGCATCACCGCCTGTGTAAACCACGGAGCAACAGGGCAGGAGAAGTGAAAGCATCTGAGATGATCTCGCAGGCTCCCCACACCATCACTTGCTGCAGGGGTCCTGACTGAGACCTCCTCGGCAGTTCTACATACAAGCCCTGCCATGGGGGGTACACCAAGTGCCCCCCTGGCACCTAAAGTTAATCCCAGAAGTGTCCCTGTATCAATCCGTGCATCGGACCCTCGCTGCATTTAAAAATGTAATTTTCCCACCGCGGGTCCTTTAAGGGCCCGCGTCACACTATCAACCAATCCCGGCCGTAGTAAGTACCGGCAGTAAGTACCTCGTAGCACCTAACATTAACCCCTCTATGCTGGAGGTCCCCATCAGGATCCCCGCAGTGTCCCCACATTAACACCTTGAAGCAGGGGTGCCGATCGGGACCCCGCTGCATTTAAAATTTAAAATTTCCTGCCTAGGAAAAGTCGTGAAAGGACCCAGCTAAAAAAGAAAATAAACCCCTGGTACTATAAGTACCCCCCAGGCACCTACATTTAACCCTATAGCTCATGTGGCTCTATACAGTGCCCCATGAGCCCTTAATTAACCCTATCACTCATGGGGATCTATAAAGAGCCCCATGAGCCCCTAACTAACCGTATCACTCATAGGGCTGTATACAGAGCCCCATAAGCCCTTAATTAATCGTATCACTCACGGGGCTCTATACAGAGCCTTATTACATACTTACATAGTATTTAAGGTTGAAAAAAGACATTTAGTCCATCAAGTTCAACCTTACAAGATCTCCTCCGATCTGCAATAGGCGATTTAACTATTAATTAATTAGCTGTATAATAAAAAATATATATATATATATAAAAAAAAAAATCAAATCCCTCCTGATCCCAGACACCGGCGACCCGACTTCTCCCTGGATCAATACAGCCTCTCTGATTTTCCATGTTAACCCTGAATTCCCTTTTTAATTAGAAATAAATCCAGTCTCCTTTTAAAGTTATCTATCGAATCCGCTGTCACCACCTCCTCTGGTAGAGAATTCCACAGATTAACCACCCTTACTGTGAAGAACCCTTTTCTTTCTTTAAGGTGGAATCTTTTTACTTCTAACCTCAAGGGATGTCCTCTTGTCAGTTTAAAACCTCTTGGCACAAAAAGCTCCCTTGACAAATCTTTATACTGACCCTGGATGTATTTATATAATGTAATCATATCTCCTCTTAGACGCCTTTTTTCTAGAGAAAATAAGTTTAATTTGGTTAGTCTTTCTTCATAACTTAGCCCCTCCATTCCCCTTATTAGTTTTGTTGCCCTCCTCTGTACCTTTTCCAGCTCTAAAATGTCCTTTTTATGAAGTGGTGCCCAAAATTGTACTCCATATTCTAAATGAGAGCGTACTAGAGATTTTTATAGTGGAAGAATTATATTTGCTTCCCTGGCTTCTATACCCTTCTTAATACATGCTAATATTTTATTTACCTTTGCAGCTGCTGGCTTGGCTTTGAGCACTGTTACCTAGGTGGTTGTCCACAAGCACTCCCAAATCCCTTTCAATATCTGATACACCTAGATTTGCTCCATTAAGATTATAAATTGCATGTCTATTTTTCCTTCCCAGATGCATAACTTTACATTTATTCGTATTAAATCTCATCTGCCATTTAGATGCCCAATCCTCAATTTTATGTAAATCCCTTTGGAGGCAAAACACATCAGTATCTGATTTAATTACCTTGCACAACTTCGTGTCATCAGCGAAAATGGAGACACCACACTCCAATCCTACCTCTAAGTCATTAATAAATATGTTAAAAAGGAATACCTTACCACATTAGTCCAATTGGAGTATGTTCCATTTACAAAAACCCTTTGCTTCCTGTCTTTTAGCCAGCTCTCAATCCATGAGCAGATATTTACTGCAACTCCTGTATCTCTTAGTTTGCACAATAGTCTCCCATGTGGCACTGTATCAAAAGCCTTTGCAAAATCCAAAAAGACTACATCCACTGAGTTGCCTTGATCCAGGTTCCTACTAACCTCCTCATAGAAATTAATTAGATTTGTTTGACATGACCTATCCCTCATAAATCCATGTTGACTCCTACTTATAATCCTGTTCAAATAGACATATTCTTGTATATTATGCCTTATTAACCCTTCTAAAAGCTTCCCCACTACAGAAGTGAGGCTCACTGGTCTATAATTCCCCGGATTTGCTCTTGCTCCCTTTTTCAATATGCAGTCAGGTCCATAAATATTGGCACATCAACACAATTCTAAACTTTTTGGCTCTATACACCACCACAATGGATTTGAAATGAAACTAACAAGATGTGCTTTAACTGCAGACTTTCAGCTTTAATTTGAGGGTATTTACATCCAAATCAGGTGAATGGTGTAGGAATTACAACAGTTTGTATATGTGCCTCCCACTTTTTAAGGGAATAACCCCATCTGGACCTATTTATCCCTAACTGGGCCTATCTTACCCCATCTAGACCTATTTAACCCTAACTGGGCCTATTTAACTCCATCTGGACCTATTTAAACCTGTCTAGCCTATTTAAGCTTAACTGGGCCTATTGAACCCCCAAATGTAGCCAGTAAACCCTATCCTACCTTACACTATTAACCCCTGTTAAACCCTACATTACTTATCTATCATCCTATTAAAATCCTTATTACCCCACTAATTACAGAAAATAATAAAACCTAGAATTACTGAAAAAAGGACATTACAGAAAATGAATAAGGAACATTACAGAAAAGTAAAAAAAATACACACCTGAAAAGAAAATACATGCACAAATAACACATTACATTACAATACAGCAATCAATACAATAAATACAGTTACAATGCATCAATAAATACAATACAGTTCAAATATCGCCCTAACTACATATTATTAACCCCCTAACTTGGTACCCTAATAAACTCTTCTGCCCTTCATTTTCATCTCTATGCAGATGACACCCAAATCTACCTCTCAGAACCAGATCTATCCCCCTCTCCTCTAACACACGTCTCCAACTGCCTCTCTAGTATATCCTCTTGGATGTCCACCTACCATCTCAAACTCAGCATGTCTAAAACTGAGCTCCTAATCCTCCCCCCCTCCCCAGCTACAGAGGACGAAGCCTCAAAACTGCTATCATCCACTCGCCTCACTACCTGTCCTCAGGATCCTATTCCATCTCTCCCCTCTCTACCACATTTATCCCAGCTCTCACACATATTTTCAACCTCTCCCTAAATACTGGCATGTTTCCATCTTCTCTAAAACATGCCATAGTTATACCCACCCTCAACAAACCCTCATATGACTCTGACGTCGCATCTAACTACCGCCCTATCTCTCTGCTTCTCCTGGCTTCCAAACTGCTGGAGCAGCTCATCTCTAACCACCTTACCAGTTTTAATTTTTTTTAACTCCCTTCTTGACACATTCCAATGCGGCTTTTGGCCCAACACTACACTGAGACAGCTCTCACTAAAGTCACCAATGACCTGCTTACCACCAAGTCAAAAGTTCACTTTTCAATTCAATCATCAAAAATAACTTTATTTGGATACCTATGATCCTAGACAACGCCGATTAATGATTAAAAAGAGTTTGCAAATTAGCATAATATCCAAGTAGCAGTAGAAAAGTATATTTTCACATGGGAATAATTAGCTCTGCATGAATAAATCTAGGCCCTTTCATCAATAAACTGATATAATCCTGCTATTATTGACCTTTGCTAATCAACTCTAATATATCAGAATATGCTGATAATCCTGTTAGTACAGGATATACTGATAATCACAGAGTTGTAAAGTATTTATAAAAAAAGCACATAATATTCAGATTGTTAAAAACAAAAAAGAAAAATGGTGGGGCACAGGTATTCAATACTTTCAAGACAAGGGATTCATTCAATATAACTATGTATGTTGCAAAAAGATAAACAGGTTATTAGAGAATAAACGTATGGGAGGGTAATTACATGTAGCAAAAAAATACCGTATTGGTCCAAATATAAGCTGCACCCGCATATAAGCCGCCCCTATAAAGTTCAAGGGGAAAAAATAGAAAAAAAATAGTACTCAAATAAAAGCTGCACCCGTAAAATTGGAGAGAAAAAGACTTTCAAAGTGATCAGCCATTGCAAGAAACAGGCTGTCTAATTAGCCCTGTAGCTTTTTTTTTGCAGGTTACAGGCCTTGCAGGATGTTAGAATCACTAAAACCGTAAATCGCTATTCAATACCGCAGTCTAAAGCACGGAAATCGGCACCCTTAACTCGCAATCAGCAGTAATTTTGCGTTCGCGAATAGAAGCCGCACACATAACAAGCAAAGTTCGCAAATCGTCAATGATTATTTTACGGTCGCGAATATAAGCCGCACCCGTAACTCGCAAGCTCAAAAATCGTAAAAAAGGTGCGGCTTATATTCGGACCAATACGGTACTTGCGATTCAGTTTCCCTCTCTCCACACTTCTCTCTTTGTGAAAATTGACTTGTGAGCCCTTTAAGCCATATTCCTTTTAGGTTGAACCCGTCCCACTAAAAAATAAAATGCCAAAGGTCCGTTTCGTCCTTCCAGAGGACTTTATCTAAGGCTAAGTTTCACTGGCTTCTCCTCTGGCTTATAAAACCCTGCTACTTCCAGGTTTCGAGTGAGCGTCGTTGCGTAATGGCGTTCACATTTACGCGATGACGTCATGATGGTACATTTTGTCAATTCATTAAACTTTATTCAGCCTCCGTTTCCTCAATTCATTAAACTTTATTCAGCCTATGTTATTACGCTGGTATTGCTAGGGATCCCCTTTCTATGTATCTTCTTTTTCTCAATAAGCTTTATTGTACCTTATTCACCATGCTTATGTTATCCTATATTAAGTTCCCTATTAGCTCTCTCTCTAGGTGCAAACAAACGGCTAATACTTTAACCAAATTCTAAAACTTGACCTAAATCATAACAAATAATAATTCCTAATAATAAATTATTCTAAACCATTGTGATCATTAACCCTCTAGTGCACTGATTATGATAATTTTTGTTAATTAATTGTGCTGATCTAAATAAGTTCTGTATATAATTATGTTACAAAATGTTATTAGTGTGTTTTGATCATACTATATTGATCACTACTAAAACATCTTTAATGTGAATTCTATTGAAGTGTTTAAATTCCTTATTTAATATAAGACTCTCCTAAAAAGGAGAAAGTATTATATAACATAGGTTATAGTGAATATTTATAGATTATTTAAATCCCCTGCATAATGTCAAAACTCTCTAGAGGAATGCTGAATAGGAATAGCCTTCATTGAGGCCCTTCAGATATTTGCAATCAAACGTAAATATCCACTTTCTTTCCATTTGTAATAATCTCTTATCTGCATCTCCTCCTCTTCGACACATGAATAGCCTCTCTACAACTTGAAATTTAATAGCTTCTGGTTTATTTTCATGAAAATATGTCATGTGCCTGGAAACAGGAGTATCAAGATTGAATTGAATATACATGTTCCAATATTCTTCTTTTCAGTTGACGAAATGTCTTGCCAACATAATATTTTCGACATGAACATGTCATAACATATATAATGTGTACTCACAATTCATGAAGTTTTTTGCTGGGTATTTTCTGGCTGTATTTACATCTTTGAAAATATTACTTGGCTGAATATACTGACAGGCTCTACAGTGTCCACACTTAAAAAGGCCCTTTGTTTCTGTTAGCTAATTTGCTCTTGGTCATGTTGGGTTCTAAAAACTTTTCACCAGGGTATCCTTAACGTTCTTAATTCTCCTATTAGTTATACTTGGATTTTCTGATATATATTCCTTTAATGTTTCATCCTCTCTGAGGACGTACCATTGTTTTTGTAAGATCTCTTTTATTGGTTCCCAGTCACTTCTGTAGGACATTACCAGCCATATCTTATGGTCTTGCTCTTTCCTTTTTTTGATTTTCCTTTTTATAAATAAGATCTTCCCGGTCGCTCATTAATGCTTTATTAAAGGCCTTCTTTAAGACATAATTGGGATAACCTTTCTTTAAACCTTGCCTTTAAATCTTTTGCTTGCTCCTTGAATTCCGCCAAACTATCACAGGTCCTTTTCAGTCTAAGATATTGCCCCATCAGTATTCCTGCCTTAAGGGACACAGGGTGTTGACTGGACCAATGCAAAAGTGAATTTGAGGCTGTCGGTTTTCAAAATACTGATGTATGAATGTTGCCTTGCTCGTCTATCATCAGGATCAAGTCCAGGAACTCCACTCTGTTGTTGTTAAGGTAATATGTACATTTCAGACCCCAATCATAGTGATTTAGTTTTCCGATGAAATCTTCAAAGTCTCTTTGAGACCCAGACCAAAACAATAAAATATCGTCTATGAACCGTTGCCACAGCATGATTTTTTCTGTTTATTCTTGCTTGGATTCAGTAAATACCTCTACGGCTTCCCAGTTTCCCAAATATAAATTAGCATAACTAGGGGCACATGCTGTCCCCATTGCCGTCCCTTTACTCTGTTGATAACAGCGATTGTTGAACAGAAAATCATTTTGTCAGGGTGAATGTTAGCAGTCTTACAATGAATTAATTGAATTCTACATCTGCCTGATTTTCCATGCTAAGAAAATATTCCACTGCCTGAATGCCTTTTTTTTTGGTATTGAGGAGTATAGTTGTTTGACTTCAATCGTAATAGGTATTGTATCTTTTGCTACACTGATGCCATTCATTTGTTTAAGTGCATCTAAAGTATCTTGTAAATATGAAGGCAAAGATCTTACCATCTCTTTTAGATGGTCATCTATGTACTTATATTTTCTGTAAGACAATTGTTGCTGGACACTATCGGGCGGCCCGGTACTGGATTTACTTGTTTATGAACCTTTGGAAGTGTGTAAAAAGTTGGAATGGTGATATACTTTGGTAAGAGGAAATCAAAAGTTGATTGATCCAATAATCTCCTTTCTTTTGCCTAGCTAAGTATTTCATATAGCTCTTTTCTAAAAAAATGTTGTTGGATTTTCCTTCAATACCTTGTAAGTATCTTGATCTAGAAGAACTTTCTTGCGCATTTTTAAATAATCCATTTCTTTTATTAACACCACATTTCCCCCCCTTATCTGCGGGTTTAATAATGATATCACAATTTTTCAGCTCATCTAATGCTTTTCTTTCTTCCTTCTTTAAATTTTGTTTTGGTCTTCTCTCGTAGATTTGTCTAGTATTCCACTCTTCATATTTTTTAAGATCTTTCTCCATCATCTCCAAAAAGAATTGAATATTACTAAACAGTGTTAAGTCCAGTGTAAATTAACTTTTTCCTTTTATCTGCCTTTTCTTGGTTTTCTCTTCTAAAGATAGGTTTTGTTAATTTAGGAGATCCATTAGAATCTTGAAAGTTTCAATTTGCTCCTTGTCCACTCCCAGTCGGTTTAGGTCCCGTTCTTCTTTATTCAAGAACCACTTTTTCAGGGCCAATTTTCTCACAAAAAGATTGACATCTTTGATGTTATCAAAGAGATTTGATTTACTTGTCGGTACAAACGACAGCCCTTTAGTTAAAATAGATTTATGTGTTTCATTAAGGGTGAAATCAGATAGATGAATGATGCTTTGATCCTTCTCATCAGACATTCTACTATAATTATTGAGACCACTTTGTTTCTCTGTCTTTTCCATTCGCCAACTTCTTTTATAATTTTGTTCTTCTTTTTGGATCATAGACTCTTCTTTCGATTTATTTAATTCTACCTGAATTTTATCCTCTCAATCTAATCTCTTTACCTCAATTAACTGTTGCCAATTTTTTCGGGGGTGCCCCTTGGATAAAAAATGATGATGTTCCAGCGTGGTTTGGTTAAAAATGTATGCTGATCTCGTTGTTGGACCTGGGGGAGTTTGATTCGGTAGTTGTGTCATTCCATGATTTCCTCCTCCTGTTGCTCCTTGGTCCTCCTTATTGGACTGTTAGTAATCCGAAGAGCTCACTTCATCTTGACTTTTTCTATTCAAGGGTCTCAAAAATGTATATACCCTTCCAACTTGATAGTCCTGAGAGTCTCTTAGAAATGTGCACTGTTTTCTAGATATCAAATCCTGTTTAAATCTTTCAATATTGTTTTCCAATTTTCTATTAAGTTCCTCATACTCTGAAACTCTTCTGAATCTCTCTAAAGTTTTTTTTTGTTTGTTGTCTTTAATATTCAACTCTTCTAAATTTTTGAGTTCTGATTCCAATATTAATTTCATCAGATCTTCAGAGCATTTATGTGTAATTTCTATCCAACAAATGTTTCACGTAATCAGTGTGTTGCAGGTGGTAATTGGATCCTTAAACCACGTGTGATCATTTTATTTTTTAAATAATTTTTAATGCTGGAAAGATCCCAGATTATTCTAATCTGTTTCTTTAAAACTTTTAACATTTCTTTAGATGCCAAAGTTACATTGTCTTTAGAGGCTATGAATTGTCCTGATCATTCTGATCTTTGAAAAGTACCTTTTCTTCATGCATCAGGTTTTCAATACTTCTTCTTCTAGATCTCTCTGCTGCATTTGACACTATCAACTATCCACTTCTAATCCATATCCTCTTCTCCCTCGGTATTCGAGACACTGCTCTCTCGTGGTTCTCATCATATCTACAAAATCGTTATTCAGTATCTCCTTCTCTGACACCTCTTCTTCTCCTCATCCCTGTCTGTTTGTGTACCCCAAGGATCAGTCCTAGGACCCTCCTCTTCTCCATCTACACACCCACACTTGGTTCCCTAATAAACTCTTTTGGGCTTCATTATCAGTTCTATGCAGATGACACCCAAATCTACCTCTCAGTACCAGATCTATCCCCCTCTTTTCTAACACATGTCTCCAACTGCCTCTCTAGTATATCCTCTTGGATATACACCCACCATCTCAAACTCAACAAACTGAATTCCTAATCTTCCCTCCCTTTCCCACAGCATCAATTCCTCACATCTCTTTCACTGTCAACAACAACATCATCACCCCCACCTCCCAAGTTCATTGTCTTGGAGTTCTACTGGACCCCGTTCTGTCTTTCATCCCTCATATACAATCACTAACTAAATCTTGTCTTCTCCATCTAAAATCATCTCTAGAATTTGTCACTATCTTACACAAGACACAACTAAAATCCTAATACATTCTCTCATCATCTCTCGACTGGACTACTACAACTCGCTTCTTGTTGGCCTACCCACCATCCGACTATCTCCACTTCAATTTCATTATGAATGTCTATGCTAGACTCATCTTCCGTACACAACGTTCAGCGTCGGCATCACCTCTCTGTCAATCACTTCACTGGCTTCCCTTAGCCTCAAGAATAAAATTTAAAATCATGACCCTAACTTACAAAGCCCTCAACAATAATGCTCCCCCATACATCTCTGCTATCATCTCCAAATACTCCCCCACCCGCCCTCTTCGTTCTGCTAACAACCTTCTTCTTTCTACAACTCTTGTCACCTCCTCTCACTCCCGGCTCCAGGACTTTTATCCTGCTGCCCCTAATATGTTGGCGCATTATAAATTAACTATAATAATAATAACAATAATTATAACTACAATACATGAACCCCTATGTACAATACAGCAACCCTATGTACAATGCATTAACCCTATCTACAATACATTCAATCTAACTATAATACAGTAACCCTTTCTACAATACATTAGCCCTAGCTACATTACAGTAACCCTATCTACAATGCATTAACCCTATCTACAATACATTACCATTATCTACAATACATCAACCCTAACTACAATACATCAACCCTATCTACAAAACAGTAACCCTATCTATAATACATTAACCCTAACTTCAATACTGTAACCCAATCTACAATACATTATCGATCGTATAATGTAACGACCTATATAATTTCCTAGTGGTTAACACTAAATAATGTAAATGGGTAAAGTATTTAATAGGGAAATTAGAAAAATCAAGTAAAATCCAGGAAAAAAATACTGATTATATATTAAAAGGAGAAAGTGTGTCATTCCTCAAATTATGTTCAATAAATGTAAAAAAAAATTCACTGTCCCACAATATTCTGGGATTTCAATAGTGACAAATTTGACTTGACGGATAAATATAATAAATTCAAAAGGTAGAACCTAATATTTATGAGGTAGTGGTATCAGTAGTATCTTTGATACATTTAATGCATTCCTCATATGCAAAATATTTGCTAATCATAGGTATGCAATAGATCAATTTTATTATAATATATAGGGATATAACACACTTATTATAAAATAGTGCACTAAATACAAAAATAGTTAAAAAGGAGACAAAAAACATGGAAAGGAATGGTGCATGTAAATACACTGTACTAGAATGTATACAAGGGAGAAAAAAAATTATATATATGTTTGTCTCTGAAAAATACATGTATGGCACTTTTAGCATCATTAAACCATAACCCAATGTTTGGTTTTACTATTTTAAGTGCAGAAAAGCAGAGACACAGAGCATAACTTATATCCCCTGTTGGCATGTAATATGTCTGAGTACTTGCCTTTTGTATAGAGAGGAAATCAGAAAAAAAAAATGTAATTACAAACGGAGTGGACAACTGGTTTTGTATAGGAAATAGGATGCCCTGAACTTGGATATATTTATGCATGTCAGCATTATATGTATTATTTGTTCTAATGCTGGATAAAAGTTATAGGACAGACTTTCTTGCACATTATAGGGAGAGAAGTGTGTATCTATATAGATTTAAATTTATACATTCTCTCTCAGCATATTTATAGCGTTAGAGTGTACTAAGATAAATGTGAATATGAATATAATTATTGTTATAGTATTTCACATGAAACTTGAAGGGGGATTATGTAATTAAATAATACAGAAAAACTGTAAAAAATGTTTTGATGATACATTTGTGTGAGGATTATATGTGAAATTAAGAGATTCATTTTATTAAATATCAGTGTGATTGTCAATTTTCAATGTGTTGAGGGGTGACTCTTAACTTGTAGTTAATGTCTAATGGAGTAATAGGAGGTTATTCTTTACTACATAATAAGTGCAATACCTTTAACCCTATCTACAATACATTAAAAACCCTAAATCTAAACTAAAATAGAATAATAAAGCCACCCCTAGCATAAAATAAACATAACATTAGTATGAAATTAAAAACAACACAAACATAAAAAATTCTAAATATTAAACTTACCATTTTGGGATGTCCCCGTCCTTCTTGTCTTCTCTGGCTGGGCCCCTTGAAAAAATCACATTAATACACAAATAAGCACAGCATAATAAACTAAACATTCTAAATATTAAACATACCTTTTCCTAAATGTGCCCATCCTTGTCCTCTTCTTCCCCAGCTGGGCCCTTGAAAAAAAATGGTGCTCTAAAAAAATAAATAATGGAGCTCCTCACTGGAGGAGCCTCCCTAGGCTAAAGAGGCTTCTAGAGCCTCTTCCGTTAGAAAATTGGCAATTGTGCCTTCTGATTGGCTGAAAAAGCTGTCAATCAAATTTCAGCCAATCAGAAGGTGCCAAGGTGTGAGCAAATCAGAATGGGATGCACTCCTATATCCCATTCTGATTGCCAAGGGGTTAATGTGGGACCCTTGGGGGGGGTCCTGATTGGGACCTCCAGCATAGATAGGGGTTAATGTTAGGTGCCACGGGGGTAATTACAGTTCGCCCGTGGCCGGTATTGGTTAATAGATTGCCGCGGGCTCTTTAAGGACCCTCAGCAAGGGTTAATATGGGAGGCTGCGGTAACACTCATAGTGACCCCTACAGCATGGGGATATGTTTAGGGAGCAGGGGGAAGCATTTGATGCCAGAGTCGGGCTGTTCCAAGGGAGCACATATGGGCTTTAGTAGTAGAGGTTCGAGGTTCCCCCTCGTAGATTTATGGCTGCGTGTTACTACGTAGCTCTCTCTGAGCCTATTTTCGCCTGTTTTTGGGAGTCATCTCGCAATGGCAGCTGCGAAGAACATATTGATGAAACAGTCCTCACAAGCACCACTAAGATGACTTTTGCAAGGACAGAGGGAACAACGGATTCTAATTTAATATGACCCTATACTGTACAGTTACATGTTATTATGATTTATCCTTATATTTATTTTCTAATTTGTAGGAGGGTAGAGGAGGGGAGGAGAGTAGGAGAGGGAAAGTGAGGGGAACATGGGAGTAGAGGAGACTAAGAGTGGAGGAGAGTGAGGGGAACACTGGAGGAGAGGAGAATAGCTGTGGTGGAGAAAAGGGATGGTAGAGGTATGGAAAGAGGGAGAGGAGTAGGCAGGTCAGGGAGGAGAGGTAGAGGTGTAGGAGGGCAGGAGGGAGGGAGGGATGTTCCTCATATGTAAGTACACAAAGACTATGGGCAGAGGGGCAGGGGCCTGATCCCTGGGTGCGAGGTAGTGGTGAGGAAGGAAGAGATCAGGGAAGCCAGGAACACCAGGCACAGTTGGGAGGGCAAGAGGCTGTTGCAAAGGGTCCCCAATTATACCCCAGATGAGATGGGGGTCAGAGAAATCTGTTCCCACTAGAGCATCATACATGGGGGAGGAAAGGGAGGCCTAGCCAGAAGACACATGACTGGAGTGATTTTTCTTCAGCTGTTGCTTCATTGTGTTATGCCAACGGGTATGTGAGATCTGTCAAGCACAAATATGCCAGGCCAAGGTGAAGAGAAGGATGGCTGAGAAGGCCAGAGCAGACTGTGCAACTGGTGGTGGATCAGCACCCGTTATAACTTTTACAGCATGGGAGAGGACCATGAGGGAGTGGATCGAGCCAGTGGCAGTTGTGGGCCTTCTGGGACAGTTGGACATGGCTGAGGAGAACACTGTGAGATGTTAGTATTGTATACACCATTGCACCCTCAAATGCACACACATGAACACCATACACATAGAAAACTGAAATATAATAGCAATGCAGCACAATTCTGAGATGAATATGTAAGATCTCTGGTTATGACTAAAGACATATATGGCAGCAATATCAATGCAAATCCAGGAACCAAACATATCCATATCAAACTTGTTCACAATAAAATGTCTGTCCAATACCTGCAGTTAAAATTGATTCTGAATAAGAGTACATTTATAGGTGTGGACACTGCAGCATACGTGGATACAGACTCTGCAGAACTGCATGTGCAGTGTTATATACTAGCCTAACCTGGACAATGTCTCATCTGCATGTTAACAGCTATTGCTGGGAAATAGTCACAGATTAAGCTGAGCATTTGTCCTAATGAACTGCCGACAACAGACCACATCAGGATTACATATCTTGATATGAGCAATGATCCACAATGTTCTTGATACAGGACAATGTTTATCTGTGTAAGACAATCACCACAGCCAATTACAAGTGGCCATGATGTCAGGGATATAGAACACATAAGAAATTGTTTAGATAATCTCAACTCAAACACTATTGTTCTCTCATTTCAATACCCAGGAGTAATAGCCCGCCCACAGAGACACAGGCGGTGGGGTTGGCTCCACTGTGGGATGAACGAGAAATACCCCTAAAAGTGGTGGTTGAGGAAGGCGAAACCAGATCAGATGGCCTGGGACCATCACAGTAATCCACCAGCAACACCATCTCCACAGCTGTCCTGGCACTGAAGACAACGCTCAGCAGGCCTACCACCACTGCTACCTGTGCCAATCCCATGGATGCCTTGCCAGGACCTCACCACTACTCCAGCCCCAACATGGGCTCCTGTAACATGGTCTCCCTCAAGATGTATGCCACCACCAGCACCACAAACACTGCACCGCCAACACTGGCAGTAGTAACACCATCGGTACCAACAACACCATTGACACCAGCACCAGCAACACCATAGCCTCAAACAGCACCATAGCCACCAACACAGTTGTCATCACCTTAGCCCATCAAAAGGCTTGACACTTCAATTGGCAGACCTTCATATCCCCAAAATCCAGTTGAAGAGATATCCTTCTCCAAATGCATAGGAAAGATAGAACCTATCACACCCTAGTGGGTGACCTGGCAATACTCCTCGACAGGCACACTGTTAGCATGAATGCCCTTCATGACAGCAACATGCAGATATATGGTGAGATGAGGAGGCACAATCTAAGAACAGAGAGGTATGAGGTGACAGACAAGCCCAGAGAGTACTCATGGAGCGCCAAATAGAATTGGCTGAATGCCAGCTCATTGCTTCCCATGCTTTGGTTTCACAGCCTCTCAACCAGAGCTGGTGGCCTCTCATCTCAGAACCTTCCACCCACTCCAGCTGATACACAGCAACGCAAGGTGGATGCACTCCTCACTCCAACACCTCATTGTCATGGTAGAGAGAGGTGGTACGCAGACACGGAGGGTGGGGGCCCAGTGCTGCAAAAGAGGAGGTAGTAGGGGATTTTTTATAATTATAATATGAGTTAGTAAAAATGTTGATATACTGTTGCCTGCCTACAGAGTAGAAGCTCATGGCATATGTGGAGAACAACTTATTTTGTAACCTCTGTGCACATGTATAGTTATGTTTAACATTTCACCATTTGATGTTTAATGTGGAATGCCGTTAGATGTTGAGAAGTGATATGCACATTAATGATTACCTCTATTATATGGAGTGATGTATGAGATTTGTATTCATCAGATACTAGTTACAGTGGTGTAGTGACCACATGTGACCCTCTTGCTATGCAAGATAATTATTATACAGTATTACATTTATATATTTAGGTGTCCCCAATTCCAAAACAACATCTTGACCTTTCAGGATCCGCCCACACCACACCCATGATATTAATACACAGTTGTATACATTTCTGAATGTGCTCTGTGTATGTAATAAAGTTTGTTATATCGTCATCACTGTTTTTGTGTGTTTTCAGTGGGCAAGGCTTTGGGATATCAACATTCATTACATTTCTGTAATGTTAATATATTTCTAGTTGGATGATCTTCCTGTACACCCATCCCTTCATGCATTTGAGTACTGTAATCATATGTTTGCTTGTCACTATTCTTCAGTTAATTGGGATGTGGTGTTGCTATGGCCGAGTGTATAGATTTGCAATGTTAACAGTGATATTTATATCACAATATTATTATAATATTGCCATTATTTATGTATCTAATATGCATATGATGACTGACATATGTAAATTAATATATCTATATTTTTAAGGTCCACGTTTGAGCATGTGAGATTTACGGATCATTTGTAAGGCAATTACATGCTTTTTTCCTGCAATTTAGTCATGTACTGTGTCTTTAATTGCTTAATGCATCTTGCAGCAACACTTTTCATATTATCATAGGCATGACCATTCCAAAATACTGAAAAAGAAAAAGAATTTCAGACCGATTTGTTCCTTGGAGATTGTTGTGCTATTAATTCTAATGTATTCCTATGCTTTGCAATGCTTTTGAAGTACAGTGTTGTTTGTTTAATAGCTGCTACAGCTTTAATTAGTGTTAGGAAAAGCTTTTGTGAGTCCTATTTGGAACCTGTAATATTTTTAAACAATTCTGATACATTTGAGATTTACGGGCTAGAAGGCAATTGCGGGCAACATGGACGTTTGTAATTGAATATCAATTTTGCATCTTTAGCATTGGTAACATTTGCAGTCTTGAAGTATCAAAGAAGGAGATAGGACGAAGTTGTGTTTTTTACAATCGCAGTGCTTTTAAGCCTGTAAATCGCAAATCAAATGTGAATAGCAAAATATAGCCAATAGAATATCAGTAAGATTTACGGGTTCCATTACAGGCTCAAGTAATTGCGAATTGGATAAATAAATAGGGTCCATCGTACCATATTGAACATTACTCTTATCGATTATCTTGTTAAGGGGAAGGAACAAAAAAAAAAAGGGGTAAATAGGGATAGGCAAAGTCTTTTTGTTCCTTGCCCTTAACCCTCCCTACTTCATATATAATGTTTTTGGTTAAATATTTGTTATTTACTATTTTATTTTTGTAAAAATTACTGTTAAAATGTTTTAAAATAAAAGTAAAAAGTGAAAAAATATATATTGCACAAACTTTTAGCATACAGTCTAGCTTAAGTTGCACACTATATATTGGCTTTGGTTACCCACCACACTGATACTGTGAGTAATGTATAACCACTACATTTAAAGTATGCCACAATATATATATATATATATATATATATATATATATATATATATATATATATATATATACTAAAAATTAGTAATAGGTGTGAGATCTGGAATTTCTTAGTGTGTTATTAAGCTTGTTAATCTTGTTTGTAAAAGGATTAGTTTTTCCAGCTTTTTGAAGAAAATAGCATTGGCACTCTTATAATCTATTTCCAAATCACAATCAGTCCATGGATTTTTTTCTGCCTTTTGAAATACTTGTTATGTTATGACTAGAGACTTGCCCATCAAAAATGAAGGCAATGACATTTGAAACTTGGCAATGCTGTTTGCCAGACAATGCGAGTTTCTCCACCTTCTAACTTGCAGGCCTCACGATGAGT
Organism: Discoglossus pictus; assembly: GCA_027410445.1. NCBI lineage: Eukaryota > Metazoa > Chordata > Amphibia > Anura > Alytidae > Discoglossus > Discoglossus pictus. The sequence goes on along the minus strand of CM050163.1, from coordinate 151,474,810 downwards.
GCCTTTGGCACTCTTTGCAGACCTTGGCCAACCCGCCACTTTCATGCCTCGCAGTGAGCACTTTCGGCCCTCATCATGAGCCCCACAATGAGTGCATTCGGTGCTCATTGCGAGCCTCTCCCCCTCTCTACTTTACGAGCCATGCTTCACCGTTCATTGCATTCATCGTCCAAACCACAACTTTTGGGCCTTGCAATGAACCCATTTGGTGATTATTGCAAGCCTCTCCCAACTCTCTCTCCTGTGTCTCTTTCCCCTCTCTTTCCCCTGTGTCCGTTTCCCCCTCTCTCCCTCCCACTGTCTCTTTGCCCCCTCTCCCTGCCCTGTGTATTTTTCGCCATTATCTCCCTCTCCTGTGTCTCTTTCCTGTGTCTATATATGCACAAATACTTATATGTCATATATATATATATATATATATATATATATATACACACACACATATATATATATATATATATATATATATACATTTATATTTATTTTTATATATTATATATATACTAGCGCCTTGCCCATCAAAAATTATGGGGCAATAAAATTGTAAGGCAGGTAATGCTGTTTGCCACAAACAGTAATTTTTTTGGTGGTTTTAGATCATTTGGCGCTCATTGCGAGCCTCTTGGTTGTATATTTTGTTATCAGAGGCGCTTTTGCAGTCATTGTAAGGTCGGCGCTGATCTCCTTTTTGCGCATATTGCAAGGCTGTCCCCTGGTGTAGTTTGTGTGCTATGAGCGCCGTTTGGACTCATTGCGATGCGCGCAGTGAATGGCTTTTGCGTTTTTTTTGCGATAGTGTTTTTTTTGTGTGTATATGTTGTTTTTTATGCTAATTAAATAAGTATCAAATTAAGAAATGAATAACTTTAACTATTTGTAATTAATATATGCAGCAAGCATTGTGCTGAAGAGCTGACAATCTGTTTTGGTGTTCCTGGAGCATACAATGTAGGTTTGCACTGTTGTTGAGCTGAGGTGTAAGTGTCAGCAATGTGTGCAGTGAAGTGTAAATAGGCTGCGTGCGCGAGGGGAAGCCGTTAGTGTAGCTGTGTACTTCCACATTCTGTAAGTTAGTGTTGTAAAATGGTGGCGAATGTGTATGTGGTATTCGGCGTGGATGATTTAGCATCTTTGCTAAAAGTGTATCTTGTACCTCGTATGGCTTTTTTGACAATCCGTATGTGCATGGTGGTGTTTTGCGGCTTTATGAGTCGTATAGCCTCGTTTTCATTTTGTCCGGCGGCAATTTTTTCTTTCTTTTAGGGGATTTTCGAGTGTCTAAACTCGGCAAATTGGACTTAAATTGAGGTGTAACCTCACTTCCAGAGGTCCTGGGTGCCCCCCCCCCTCATGTAAGTAAGGTTTTTATGTCTTTATTGTATGTATTTATAGTTTTTTTAATATTTTCCGCTGCACGCGGTTCGGCTGTTAAGGTTGTATTTTTGCGAGCTCATGGTTTTTTTGTGTAAGACCGGAATTTTTCCTTTCTAAGTCCTGCGGCTCGTATTTTTTTTTTTAAGCCCGCATTTAGTAATTGCGTGTTAGGTGTTTTTTTTTGCAAAGTCCCGCTTCTGTGGTTGTTTGTAACCGCTGGTGAGGCCTCCACCTCCACAAATTTGCCAGACAAACAAATGTGAGGGAATACAAAATTTCCAATAGAGGAAATTCAAATTCTAAACCACTTGTGGATACATTTGCCACATAGAATACCCAATGAGCACAACATATAAGACTCTATTTTATAATTGCTACAACTTAAAAAATAACTTTTATTAATACTCCTAAAAAATAATACATGGTGGAATTTAAAATACCCGGTAGAACGGCACCACAACCTCTTGCATACACTCTAGAACAGCAAGTTTTACAATATAATTTAAGTATCTTCACTACCGCTTTTATTGATCAGCAGCTAATGTAAGAAAGTCTTTATAGTGTGTTAAAATACTGGGGCAGTGTGGATTGGTATTTTTGCTATGCTGATTTATTATTATATTACTAGCGACTTGCCCGTCAAAAATTGACGGTCAATAAAATTTGAATGATGTGAAAACTGTCTGCCACACAATATGAGTCTGACATTCTTCACCATTTTTTTTATTATGTCCAAAGAAATACAACATTTTGAATAAAACTTTTTATTTTTTTAACTTTCAACTTGTATTTCACCAACAGGTATATATTATATATATATTTTTTAATTTAACTCTTTTAATTGTCATATATGGAATAACAATATAACAATGTGTAAAGTTTTCGAGAATACATATTTTAAACCATAACATAAACGTTTGTAACATGCAACTTGTATTTGAAACAATCTTGAACCATTTTTTTAACAATACTAACATTTTGAATTGATAGTTATCCATGAATAACAGACGCCTATGTAAACTTTCTGTAAATAACTATTTTGATCAATGATATGCTTTGTAACATTCACTTTTTTTTAAACACTTGTTAAACTAAATTGGCATTGAATCCAGAGGAAGGCAAACAATAAAACCCCCCATTGAAACTTGGCCAATTGTATCAAAGAGGGAAAACAATTAATTCCTTCCTGACCCCATTAACTGGTGATTGGATTACTCCCTGAATCAATACTCTCTATTTAAATGATGCAGTTCAATGTATTAACAAATGATGAAACTTGTATTAACATAAATCCTTGACTATATACAATATACAATGAACTAACTTTCCACAACTTTGAAAATACAATGTTAACATGTGAAATAGTAGCATAAAACAATAACATTTAACCTTCAAATTAAAGAAAATGCAACCTAATTATTTTGTGGGGCCAATCATGTAAAAAGTTAACTTCTAACACATTCCAATCTGTATAACCACTGTTGTTTTTCTTTTTTTTTTGTTCTTGTTGTACTTTGTGCAAATGGCACATAGAGTTTCCTAAGTGAAATAGTGGTCCCCTATTTAAAGAGTCCCAGAGAGCTAACATTTTGTCCTGGAAGTAAAACCACTGTTCTCTATGTTTTTTTACCATTGTATAGAGTTTCCTATTGAAATAGTGGTCCTCTAAAATCAGTCCGAGTTACATAAACTGTTGTTGTTGAAATTAAACCACTGTCCTCGATATTTACAGCACCTCATAGTACACAATGTTTTTGGTAAAAACGCATCCATCTTCCAATAAATCAGCCTGACTTGGGTTTTCTTCAACATGTACTTTAATTTCCTCTGGATTATTGCATCTTGAAAATGCAACACATAGTTGACCATGTGCAAACACAGGTTCCTTTAAAAAAATACCCACAGACTTAAAAGTTTGTCCTTGGGATTTATTGATGGTCATGGCAAATGCCATGATAATGGGAAATTGTCTACTTTGAAAGACAAAAGGCAAACCACTCTCACTTGGAGCCAAATCAATTCTCGATATAAGAACTGGTTCGCCTTTATGAGTACCACTCATAATTTCTGCATGTACTAAATGATCCTTTAAAACCTTTACAATTAATCTGGTCCCATTACAAAGTCCTTTTTTGGGATTCATATTTCTCAATAGCATGACAAGTGCCCCATTTTTTAAGTTGCAAAACATATGGTGGCATTCCAGAGGGAGTTAAAGAATTAATACATTTCATACTAAAGTTTGCTTCACTATCTTTATCATGAGCCAGAACAGAATCTGCACTGTAATAGTTTTTTGGGGGAGCATTCATTAATTTTAAGATTTTGTTGTTTAGATTCAAGACATCTATATTTTTGAATGTCAATATGACTTTGCTTGCAATGTCTGAGTAATCCTCGTTATTGATGGTATTGAGGAAGATTGTCAACATTAGTGGTTCTTTTGAAATCATTTCTGGTGGAATTTGTACAGCATCATCAGGTAAATTATTTATTTTTGGCTGTTTTCCTTCTCCAATCTGAATGAGCCAATCATTGAATTGATTTTGGCTTTCAGATCTCATATTTACTTCTAATTGAAGGTGTGTAAATATTTTTCACAGCTTATTTCTTTTTATACACATTTCAACAATGTCAGTCCGATTGCCATGTGGCACCACAAGTAATGTTTGCCTGAAATCTCCTCCTAACAACATCACCTTTCCACCAAATGGCAAATCATTACCCATAACTTATTTTAATAATCGATCAATACATTGGAGGGCATGATATGACATCATTGTTGCCTCATCTATTATAATTAATTTACTCTTGTGCAATTTTTTGGTTTGTAATGAATTTATTCGAATATCCGACACTAATATTTCGAGAATGGGAACTGGCAGTTTAAATCCACTATGCACAATTCTAGCGACTTCTAACAAAAGTGCGGCAATTCCAGTGGTTGCAAATGCTGCTCTCATCTCCAAATACTCCCCCACACACCCTCTTCGTTCTGCTAACGACCTTCTTCTTTCTACCACTCTTGTCACCTCCTCTCAGTCCCGCCTCCAGGACTTTTCTCGCGTTGCCCCTATTCTCTGGAACTACTTGCCTCGCTTCACCAGACTATCCTCCTGCCTTAAATCTTTCAAAACATCAATAAAAATGCACTGTTTAAAGAAGCCTATAACCTTCCTCCCTAACATGCTCAGCACTACTCTCTCCCTACTGTACCATATACACACTTCAACCTTTAGATTGTGAGTCTGCGAGTTTCAATCCTGCAAGGTGCTTTAGGCAAAGCGCTATGGACACCGGATTCCAAGCTCAAAGACAGGGCCATCCACTCTTTGCAATGTGTGAATCTTCAACTTGTCATTGCCTGTAACTTAACTTATGTATAGCGCTACGGAATATGTTGGTGCGTTACAAATAAACGATAATAATAATAATAATATTTGACCCTGTGCTCGTATGCAACTCATCAACAAATTATATAGATATGTTTTTCATGATCCACCAGGGCCATCCATATAGAAATAACGCTCTTTGAGCATGTCATCTTGTATTGCATTTGTGATGGCATTAAATGCTTCCAATTGCAATGCATTTAAAGTTCCAATTTTTTCTTGTGTTTTTTGGTATTCAATCTCAGTGTCATACTCATCAAAGTTAATTTCATCTATAATTCCTGGATCAGGCAGATTCAAATTTACACAATTTAATCCATGACAAAGCCAAATTTTTCTCAATTTCCATTTCTTTCAGTTGTGTAGTAGTCTCATTGTAACGTTTCAAGAAATCTTCACACATATGTATTTTAAATGTTTCCCACAAAGTTAATGCATCTGGTACATTGCAAAAGATACAAATGAAAGCAAATTTTTCTCTCATTTGCTTTGGCTTTGACATAGTGCTGCTTTCTCTAGAAATCTTTCCCATTCTGTATCATCTGTCAGAAAGTTTTAATGTCTTGCAGCTTACTGGAAAGTCTCATAAACTATGTCATTGACTGTGTGTAAATGTTCATAACTTTGTGCACCGGGAACATGTAAAGTAGTAATCTGAAACTGAAACGTTCAATGTCTCGTGGACTGACAGTATATATTCTTGGGATAATTTTATAATTATGTTTCTTTTGTTGTCTCCATTCACCATTTATGAATACATAGTGATTTGAAATGTCAATGTATAAAAATTGTCTGGCCTGAGTGACCTATGTGCATTGTACTTCATCAGCAAATGTGGATTGTATGGAACCACATATCTATGATCGACCCTTTGGCCACAGATAATAGCTGTTTGTCATTCTCTTCTTTTATACAAAGGGTATCAATCTTAATTAACATAAGTCTGCATTTGAAATTGTTTTGGAAACTCTTTTATGCATTTTTTATTTTTCATACATGGTGAATTTGGATTGCTCTCTCCACATGGACCATGTAAAATTCTATGAGTTACAATCTCATAAAGCTTTGAATGTTTCTCTGGGTGTGGCAGTTCAGCAGTAATTACTGAATTCATTCTGTCTCCCGTATTCAATTTATCTTTTTCTTGCAAGATTAAAAGTATATGTGCATGTGGCAAGCCTCTTTTTTGAAATTCAATGGTAGAAACAAAAGCCACATATTTTCCAAATAAGTCTGCTTTAGTTATATCATGAATTAATGAATTGAGCTTTATTTTGAATACTCTTGCCACCAAATCTGGTTGGTCAGAAGTAGTTTGTCCAAGCAGTAAATTTTCTTTGATCTCTGGCCATTGTGAATTACATGTATATGTAATGAATAAATCTGGTTTGCCAAATTTAGTAACAATAGCCATGGCATCATTGTATCTTTCTCGCATATTGCAAGGAGATCCTTGGAAAGAGAATTGCAAAATCATTGCTCGTCCAGCAGGAATGTCTCTGTTTGCAGCCAATTCAGCGACATAATCCATCAATCCACAATATTGTTCTACTCAAAGCTTGTTTTGTTGAAATTTGAGAAAATTTTGATTATTTGCTTCAACTTGTAGATAGGAATCAATAATCCATTGTTGTGTGAATTTACCCATCATACCTCATTTGCTGATGGTAAATTATACTGTCTTTGATCAGTATGGCGATCTCTTTTGAGAACCATATTTACTCTTGGCATTGGCAATTGATGTCTTTGCGCATGTGCCAGTTGTTCTTTTTCAACCTCAGCTATTTTTTTGTATGCTTTACTATATGGGTTGTTGGCTAAAATGTTATGAAGCTGTTCAAAGACTATGGGTAAGCATTGTTTATTTTCAGGAAGCATCATTCGTTGTTCAACAGCTTCCATTGTATCAAGTACATATAACTGTGCAAAGTTCCTTTGTGCTCCTGTTTCTGGGTGTAAATGTGAAGTCTGGTGGTATATTTGTCCTTGGACTTTAAAACAATAAGGTCCATGTCCTGGAACATTTTCGGCTAATGTTGCACCCATTGAAGCAAATGAAATTGCACTGTTATAAGACCAAATGTTTTTTTTTTTAAATTGGTGTAATTTGGAAATGTAGGATCACTCATGATACTTTTTAAATATTCTGGAAATGTGTCTTACCTTTCCTTTCTGACAGCAACTAATAAACTCTCCATCAGTTGGTCGTTCTTTCAGAAAATGATAGGCCCCACAAAACTGACAAACCACATTCTTAATCCACAATAATGAGTGTCTACTGTTAGTGCTCTAAATAAAGGACTATCATGACCTGCCTCAATATAGTTATCAGTTGAATTTCTATATCTGCATTGGTGTCATCTCTATCAACATTGGTGTCAGGAGGTAAAATAGGTTCATTAGAGAATGTTTTACAGAATTTTTTTTGTTTACTTTTTCTTTTCTTTGAATCTCCAGCATACTCATTTTGTTGTTTTTTAGCCATTTTTCTTTTATTTAGAAGTCTCCGTCGATCTTCTTCTCCTAAACGTTGTGAAGTCTCAAGGGTCTGTGCATCTCTCCATCTCTGCTTCCTTTCCCTTGCCATTCTTCTTTTATATTCTTTCTTATCTTCTGCATTATCCGCCATTGTAATCTGTTATTTTGAAATAGAGTTGTAAGAATTCCCTTAGTTTTATTATACATATTTTGTAACCTGTCATATATTGCTAAAAAATATAATGGTAATTTGTCTCAATCTGTCTCTCTGGGTGTCTGTGGGTGTGGGTGTCTCTATCTGTCTCTCTCAGTGTCTGTGTCTCTGGGTGTCTGTGGGTGTCTGTGTCTCTATCTGTCTCTCTGGGTGTCTGTGTCTCTGGGTGTCTGTAGGTGTCTGTGTCTCTATCTGTCTCTCTAGGTGTCTGTGTCTGTGGGTGTCTGTGTCTATATCTGTCTCTCTGGGTGTCGGTGTCTGTGGGTGTCTGTGTCTCTATCTATCTCTCTGGGTGTCTGTGCCTCGGGGTGTATGTGGGTGTCTGTGTCTCTCTGGGTGTCGTTGTCTCTATCTGTCTCTCTGGGTGTCTGGGTGTCTGTGTCTCTGAGTGTCTGTGTCTCTGGGTGTCTGTGTATCTGAGTGTCTGTGTATCTGAGTGTCTGTGTCTGGCTGCGTGTCTGGCTGCATGTCTGTGTCTGGCTGAGTGTGTCTGGCTGCGTGTCTCTCTCTGTGTGTGTGTCTTTCTGTGTGTGTCTCTGTGTGTGTGTGCCTGTGTGTGTCTCTTTGTGTGTGTGTGTGTCTGTAGGTGTCTCTCTGTGTCCCTGTCTCTGTCTGTCTCTCTCTGTCTGTCTGTCTCTCTCTGTCTCTTTGTGTTTGTTTCGCTGTCTGTCTCTCTCTGTGTGTGTCTCTCTGTATCATGAATGCAAAAACATAAACAGGTCATCATGTGTTCTTAAAGACGACCTACGCAAAAGAGGTATTAGCAAACTATAGATTGACATGACTAAACATCTGAAGTGTAATTCACATTCATGTAAACATAAATGTATTTTTTAATGAATGACAACCTGTGAATAATGTTGATGAAAAAACAGTTAGAGACGTATTTAATAGCTTTTTAACTAATTGAATAGTGCTCTATATAACCATAGAACATATTTTTGTTATGTAAGTTTTTAGTTAGTTATCTTGTATCCAAAAGCAAGGTTATCAGTAAGTAAGTATTTGTGTTCCAAAATATTCTATGTGGTTATATCGAGCTCTATTTCACTGGGCAACTTGCAATCTAATAAGGGTGTTAATCCTGTTTTTAGAAATAATGTCATCAAGAATGATACCTGTCAATTAGATGTTATATAAACTGAAATACTGCAGACGTCACTTAAAGTGTTCAGGGAGGTGCAGACATGATGGATCTGTAAAATGACATATAACGATTTTGTAAATATGCATTTTAATAGGCATACATAGCAAACGTAAATCCTAATCATAAATATATGTTAAATGCATTTTAAAATGTTAAAAAGTGACCTAATATAGTGCATGAAATTAAATGTTTTACTGCTTCTGAAGTCCTATCCCTGACAATGAGCAGTAACATAATGATGAAGTAATGAATGAAGGAATAAACATAAATAAAATATCTAAATAGATATGTATTCCTTTTTTTTCTTCTTATTATTCAATATTTTCTAAAATAAATGACTTAAATTAATTAAGCAATATCTGTCATCCATGGGCTGTAAGAAATACTTAATCATATATTTGTAAAGAATGCCATCACAAAATAATATACCTGTGAAGTAGATGTTCTATAATGTAAAATGCTGCAGAGGCAACTCCTGTGTTGAGGCAGGTTGAAACGTGAGAAATCTGTGAAAAGATGTAAAAATCATATTTAATTTTTTGATTGAATTAATGTATTAAATAACATTGCTCAACACAAATCAGTACTTAATGCTATATTTGTAAAAAATGTCATCACAAAATCATATACCTGTGAATTTGATGTACTTGTTGTTCTTGTCATACATGCATGTATTAAAATAAATGTAAATATTTAAAACTGATATACCTGTGAAGGTGATCTGATTACAGATGAAATGCTGCAAACGCCGCTCTGTGTAGTCGGGTGGGTAGATGATCAAACTGTGGAAGAAAAAAAAAGGCCTTATTAATGTTTGTATGATTTTAATTGGCATAGATGCAAAATATAAGTAAATGCACTATAAAATGTAAAAAAGTGATGTAAATATTTAAGCGGTTTGAGGATCCTATTCTATTCTTTGAGGCAATGAGCAGCAACAGATAAATATGATGACACTGTAAAACCTACCTATGTTGTGATGCATTTTAGCAGATTTAATTTAGAAATGTTTAAAATAAATGACTAAATAATTAATTATGAACACTAATAATTAAGCATCAAAACATGAAAACAATTTCATTAATAATGAATGCTGAAAATATAAATATAACAGCAATGTACTAATAAAGCAGCAACACTGTAATTTTAGTTCAGTGCAAAATGTACATATGTTTTCATCCATTTTTGCCTAAAAATGAAGGATCAATGAAGTAATTAATGAACATTAATAGTTGAGCAGCAACCATGAAATGTAAGTCCACTATGAAATATCCTTATTTTTTTAATATTTTTTTTACTAAATGTGTTATTATGACCAATTAATAATTAATTAATGAACATTATTAATCTTAATGATTAATAAAGTAATAAATGAACATTAATAGTTGAGCATCAACCCCAAAATGTAAGTCCAGTGATAAATATACATATTTTTTATGAACTTTCTTACTATTAATAATTAATTATTAATTAATTAATGGACATTACTAATGAATCAATGATTAAATATATTATAAAGAGTTAATCAATAATGTAATCATAAAGTAAAGGTAGTGACAATGGTATAACATTTTTTAAATAATTAATAAATTAATGCCCATTAAAAAATTAATTAATCAATTAATAAACATATTCAAAATGGTTAATGATTAATTCCATGCTAAAGTACAGGTATTGCAAAATCGTAGTAATGTATTTATTTTTTTATTAATATTTTATTGTAATTCATAAATAATAAATTAATTATTATACTTTGCCTATTTATAATAAATAGCCAGAAATCAATATCCTGAAGAGCTAACAATCTCTTTGGATTTTCCAGCAGCAGAAAATGTCCAGTCAGACTGTCATCACCTGAGGAGAAATTTTCAGCAGTGTGGCAAATGTGCCCTATATATAGGCTGCATGCGCGAGGCAGAACCATTAGTTTAGGTGGGAAAACCGCCATTTCAGATGCGTTATTGTGTGGATGGTTAGAAAATGGTGGCGATATTGTATGTGTTACGCGCAGTGAAAGGATTTTCCGTCTTTAGTAACAGCCCGTTGTACTACCTCGTACGTGCCTTGTCAAACTGCTACATGTCCGGCTATGTTTTGCACGCTTCACGGTCATGTAGCTTCATTTTCATTTTTTCGCCGGCCATTATTTTCCTCGCTTAGGCAATTTTTGAGTGGCGAAAATCATCTCCCCGTGCTCTGTGTGATGTGTTTGTATTTTTTTCTGGTGTATTTAGTGGGTTTTTACTGGTTTTGGTTTGCGCGGCCACTAAGTTCGTATTTTTACGACTCGTTTTGTGTCTAAGTTCCGCAGTCGTCATGTTTGATGGGCTAAGTGCTGTGAGTTTTGTCCGGTGGTGTGTGGTGAAGTAGGAGTAAGTGCTGTGACTTAAGGTTTGTGTGTGGAAGTTTTGTGGGTTTGTTTGAAGCGCCGTAGGAGTAAATAGCTGAGAGTTAAGGTGTGTGTGGGAGATTTGTATGGTGTTTTGAGGCGCCGTAGTAAAAATGTTGGGAGATAACAATGCAGGGTTGTGTTGTTAGTGTTTTGAGACGGCGTAGGACAAAGTGCTGCGAGTTAAGGATTATGCGTAGTTGTGTTGTTCCAAAGTCATGCGCCTTAAAGCCGCCAACATCCGCAAATGCGGCCCCTCGCTTTGCGAGGGTCTGCATTTGCGGACCAAACTCCGTCCCTCGCTTTGCGTGGGATGCAGTTCTTGTGAGCTCGCTTTGTCAGCTAGCAAAGCGTGACAACGATTCGTAGTTTGACAACTATTATATATGATGCCTATAGCTTAAAGGGGACCTTCTTATGCTGGATTAATTCAAGTGTCACCAAAGAAGTATTATGGCTATATGATATATTGCAACTTCCAACTGAATGTATTTTTTCAAATTGACACATTCTTGTTACATTGCTGCTAACCTTACAGCTACACTTACAGTAAAGTAGCAATGAGTACAAGTGTTTAGCACTAAACTTTTAAGCAGTACCGTTATGTTCTGTTTATTGGACAGTATTTTAAATTCCCCCATTTATTATATTGATATATATTTATATAAATAATTGGTCAAAACTTTCATGGGAAAGATATACTGACTTAATGCATGATTAAGTCTAATTTTGCTGTTTTCTATTCTTTAAAACTGGGGGAGACTTGTCTCCCCACCCCTACAAATGGCTACAAATGTATATAATAAGTAAAAAAATACAACATTTTTATTTTTAGAAATTAGAGGTTTAGAATCTAGTTTTGGGTTTTAATCACTGCCTCTATGAATAAAAGCAATTGCTTTTTTATATAAGATTTTGGTATTAAAAACCATTTCTAATGCCCATAATTTAGTATATATTTATATGAAATGGAGATTTCTTAACTACAGATGATTTGTTAATTATGTCAAAAGTAGCAAAGTTTAAACGTGATCTTATGCATGATAGAACATCTGAACATTCTCTGTTCCTTTATGTGACGATCCGGTGATAGGGTCTATTACTACCCAGAGGCACCTGCTATAGACTACAGAATAACTACCCACAAGGACCTTTGGGTTCTTGGAAATCTCGGCACCAGCACTCTGATATCTGGCTTCTGTATTAGTCAGAGTATCTCTATCAGGAGTAAGCACTTTCAGGAGTCTCAGTAAGCTTCCTGTAGTAGTGATTAGGACAGGTTACTTAAAGGGTGGAGATAGGTTCAGTATCGCAGCCTCCAGGAACAAAATAACAAGATTTCTATATGTCCCCAGAAATATTTTTTTTTATTTTGAAAAGTCAAACAATATTTATAGGGGAAAGATACAGATGGGTGTATACAGCACAAAAATGTCAGGGAGAAGCAGACAAACACAAGAGATGAACTCCACATGGGGGTCTAACAGTAGCCTTCTGAGAGCCATAAGCTTAACCTCCAATGCACATCCTGCCGTCTCTAGCACATATCAGACATGATTAACTTTATCTGGTAAATAATGGGACAAAACAGACTACAAACAAAATGGAGGTGTCTATGTTCAGAATCCAGTGGCTGTAGCCAAGCGGTCTGTCCTTTAATGGGCTAAGATCCAGGAACTGGAAAAGGGGTCTGTGACACTTTACATTAATATTACGCTATTATTAACAATTCTGAAAATGAAAATGTGTAAGAAAATAATATTACTCCTGCTATCATGAAAACTACTTGTATTTTATTGTATATTTAAAATTATACTGATCAAGAATTGTGATTTTAAGTAAAGGTAAAAAAAAAGAATGCATGGAAATATAAAACAAAACAAAAATAAAACCACAATGCATATTGTCATATTTTACACAAAAACAATGTCAAGGGGTACAAAGTACATTTGAAATAACATAAATTAAGCATCACAATACATATTCCTGTATCTTCCACATACCTTTAATGTTTAGCAAAAGTTAATTATTTAAATATTCACATTGTATAATTTATAAAGATTCAGATAACTTTAAATTATTAGAGTAGCCTTTTTTATGATTGTATATCTATTTTATTTTCACATTTGAAATTTATTTACATCATGCAAATAATGTTTTTCAGCAGCAGAAGTACAATAAAGCTTTTGGCAATGTACAATTAAGAGGTATTTTGATCAATACTAGTTTATGTACAATCTCTACCTTTTAAGTCATCTTGCCTTCTACGTTATCATTTTAAAATTTGACTCTATAACCAGGGGTGATAGGAACCGAGGGGGATGGGGATGTCAAAACTCCCTTCAAATTATATGTTTAGAGGGAAGGTCCTAATTTATCTCCCTTACTTCCTGTCCCTTAGGTTGCCTGGGATTACTGTAATAGCTGGATTTCACAAGATCACGTAAGATTATCATAGTACTCCCAGGCAGCGTAAAGGACTGGAGATCTGTGTAATACAGCGGGCATATGCTTAAAGTAAGCCATGTTTAAAATGATTCTGGATTTCAAGAGAGAAGCCTTTGTGAACACATTTGCATGTCCCTGCCAAGGTTCGCAGAATACAGTGTAATAACTGTATTTCTCAGAATTGTCTTAGATGTTCAAATGTGCATACAGATATACATATATACATACATACATACATATATACATATATATATATTTCTATTTTTTATTTTGTTTTTGTATTATTTATTTTTTGTGACAGAATGCCTCCCGGAGAATGGTGCAAGATACAGAGCTGCATAGATTTCTCACCAGGAGAGAGGGAGTCAACTCCTGCAGTAATGAAGAGAAAACACCTTATCCACAGCTTTAAAACAGACACACACACAGAGGGGTGGGGCCCACCAATTAAGCACTTTGAGTAAGCCTAGAGTAACAACCACTGCTGTCTGTGGGCCTCATTCAAATTTGGCCAATTCAATAGGGCTCTATATAAGCACATAGCATATTTTTTTACAGACATTTTTAGTTAGTGAACTTCTATCCTAAAGCAAGGTCTTCACTAACTAAAAACTTCTGTAAAGAATATATGCTCTGTGCTTATATAGAGCCCTATTCAATTAGCCAAATCGCATTTGAATGAGGCCCTAAGTGAGGGAGAGGACCTCCAGCCACCAGAGGAAGGTGGAGCAATAAAATCTGAGTGAGAGAACCTGCATGCAGAGGATTTGCAGGCATATTTGACAAAGAGAAGCAGCAAAGAGTGTGAGAGAAATTGGAAAAAATAAGCTACCTGATTCATTATATTAAACCCTAGGGCCCTCATTCAAATGCAATTTGGCCAATTGAATTGGACCCTAAATAAGCACATAGCATATATTTTTTAAAGACGTTTTTAGTTAGTGAAAACCTTGCTTTTGGATAGATGCTTAGGTCTTCATTCAATTGCAATTTTGCCAATTGAATAGGGCTCTATATAAGCACATAGCATATTTTTTGACTGAAGTTTTTACTTAGTGAAGACCTTGATTTTGGATCGAAGTTCAGTAACTAAAAAGTTCTGTATAAAAAATATGTTATGTGCTTATATAGAGCCCTATTCAATTGGCCAACTCGCAATTGAATGAGGCTCTTACTGACTAAAAACGTCTTTAAAAAAATATGTTATGTGCGAATTTAGGGCCCTATTCAATTGGCCAAATTGCAATTGAATGACGGCCTAGGAGAGTACCACATTCAGAGAGAGGAAGTGTTGACAGGAAGTTTGGAGCCTGACAAAACCAGAAACCAGTGTGAGATAGAGGAATCACAAAAAGAGTGCCTAAGAGGAGCTACAACTTGGAGCTGCCAAAGCTGAAGGAGGAACTGATAATAAAGGTACCGGATACATTCCTTATATACCCTAGGTCACTTAGGCCCTCATTCAATTGTGATTTGGCCAATTCAATAGTGCTTTAAATAAGCACATAACATATTTTTTTTAAATACGTTTTTAGTTAGTGAAAACCTTGTTTTTCGATAGATGTTTACTAACTAAAAACTTCTTTAAAAAAATATGTTATGTGCTTATTTAGACCCCTATTCAATTGGCCAAACTGCAATTGAATGAGGGCCTTAGAGTGAAACTGTTAAGGTAGCTGATTATACCAGAATATACTACCACTTAGCCTGATTAGAGGGCAGTGGAGATAAAATATACTGGGAAGAGGGGTAAGGGGGGGGGGGGGAATTAAACTGCATGGAGAGAAGGCTTCTCCCACAAGTCCAGGTAAACACTTGTACATTTGTGGTCATCACCCTCTCTTAATGTGAAAATGTATAATGAAGGAAGAAAGGTAGCTGATTGTGCCAGAAGCTACTAGACTGCTTAACCTGATTAGATGCCAATTATCTAAATGTAGGAATAATTTAATTAATCTGTGATGTTGTAAAATTATTCACAGATTTCTGAGGATGGATATGGCATGTATCGAGTGAAGCAATTGGATTTCCATCTACCCATGCTCTGAATAATATGAGCCAGAATTTTTGATCTAGATGCAGATGTAGCAGCACCAATACAGAAGGAGTGGCATGAGTAAGTGAAGGGGTCTAGTCCTAAATTAATAAGTAACAGTTGAAAGTAAGCATTAAAGGTGGTGGTGGACAAAGGCTGGCTAGTGAAGTAAGAGTTCTAAATTAAACGACAGGGCATTATGAGCCGGGTAATATTTGATAGATACCAGCTTGTTACTGGTTTTAGTAGAATGCAGTGTGAGGATGTAATGATCTTTGGAAAAGATTATGTCTTGTTTAGTTATATAATCGTGTTGATATTGAGAAATGGTGAACTATCCAGACGGTCAAAAAATGTAGAAAGCCAGCATAATGGCTGTAGATATGGTATGAGAAGTTTCTGGACCAAAAGGATTCTCTGATGGCATATGTATTAGTTTCTGGAATAATTCACTATCAATTGGTAGACTTTGTGTTTTTAGGGGGAAAGGCTTTAGAAGCTAGACCTCTAAGTAAATCCTTAATGGGTGTAGATGTGAGAATAGGTGTGTTTGTCATACGTTCTGTAGTCACGTGAAACTGAATGACTGTGAGATAAGTTTTGATTGTGGTAACAAGTAGTCTCAATGTGTAGCTCAAATGTAAAATAAATAGCAATATCGTAGAGAAGTTTAATAGTATCCAGACTCTATTATATGTTTTTAAAGTGTTAGAAGACAAGCCGGATTATATGGTGCTTCTAGCTGCTGTTAACAAAGGAACTAAAGTAGAGTGTGAGGTAGTTTGACAGGTGGAGGCTGGACAAAGAGTCCTTTTGGGATGGAATTGAAATCCTGAGGAGAAAAATTAGAATCTTCAGGATCACAGTCCATGAAACATGGAAACAATTAAAATTGATCATAAAGTGTGATGAAGGCTAATTCTCTGAAGAGAGACATGGTGGATTTGATGTTGGATCAAAGTTTAGAAATAGTGGCGTGTGCGATTTTATCTGTGGTGATGAGTAGAATGATGTGATCGGTCCAGTGACGACCACCTGTACTAGTAGCAATGAGAGTAGAAATTACTTATTTGGCTGTGATTGAATCCTTTTGTGGAAAATGCCAAAGGGAAGTAATCATTGCGTTGCTGAAAATTATCATGAAGTGAGTCTTAAATGAACATACATGTAAAAACAGTGATGCTGAGGTTAATCTGGTGAGCATAAATGAAATGCTATTCCAACTGTTAATGAAGAGTGACCAAAGGGATAGGTCTTTCTTTATTTGATCTTTTTAGAGGAAATCTTGTTCAAATCTGGATCATTGATGCAATTCAGAAAATAGGTTATTGATGAGTGCAATTCCTTGAGGAAGAGGTAACGTAATTTAAATATCTTATATATAGAAGTTTTTGAATATCTTATGTAAAACATATTTTGGATACTAAGAATGAAGCAAAGGCATCTTGAATTATTTTTATTTTGTCATCAGGTAACCTAGCTTCCATGCATTCGGAGTCTAGAATGATACCTAGGAACTTAATTTGGTGTGTTGGCCTTTGTTCTTATCCTGGGTAAGTGGGATATTTAATTCTTCCAAAATCTTAGGGCTACTCTTGAATCCAAAAAGTGAATATGGTAGCAAAAAATAATTGATCTTTCCACTTGATGCCTTGGACATGCCAAAGTGACTGGTCAACCGGCAATTGCTTAAATGCATCTACTGTACAATATCAACTTTGGAATTTAAGTTATTACATATGAGGCTAGCCCCCAGATAATGCAGCAGTCTACTCAACCTATCTTTGGTTGGTTGTGAAGTAGGAAGTTGCAAGAAAAGAGATGCGAGTGAAGGTTGTGAGGTGCTGGGGCGGACATAGTGAGGACAGAAGTTGGAGGAGTGTAGAGGAGATTGGCATTTATGACAAGTAGAGGATTTAATTCCCGCAAAAAAAAACCCACCAGATTCAAAGCTGTCAAGTTCATCGTAAAATTAAATTGAGAGATGGCTGCAGCTGCCTTGGCTGAGAAAGATCTATGATAGTCAAAATAATATGTCCCACCATTTTTATTTGCAAGATCAATTACAAGATATAAATAATCATCCATTTCTTGTGAATGATTGAAATACAATATATCAGGGAAAATACTAAAACTCAATACAAATTCTGTGATGGTTAATTTCCTATTCAACCTAGGATCTTTGGACCATGCAGTAACTGACACAAACTAAAAAAAAAATACAACAATATTATAAGGTGGGAAAATATACATTATCTTTCCTTTTGACGCCCTCCAGTGATAATCATCAATGTCCAGGTTCCTCCCTCTTTAAACCCTGGATAAGTGGGCACTTCAATGTTGATTTTAGAATCCATCCTCTTCTTTCTTGATTAAAGTCTTTGGTTTTTTTCTTTGGCCCTATCTGATACTTGTAGGATTTTCTTCTACATTTGCCATTTACGGGTGTGAAAACATTTGCAAGCTTGGGGAATTGTACCATTTTAATAGCGATTCACGGTTTAAGCACACAGAACTCTTGCAGACATGAAATAGCAAAGGTTTAAATGGGGTGTAAGTTATGGTTGTAGCACCCACAAGGATTTCAAACCCGTAACCCGTTTGTTGCCGGCAAAAAGACGCCAATTGAATATCAAAATAACTTACGGTCTCCATTACGGGCTACTGTAAGTTACAATTGCTCAATTGAATTGGCCTCAATGTATTCAAACCTGGTTTGTAATTTCCTCAGTAGATCCCCACCGACTTTTGTACTTGGAAGATGTAGTGATTGTAATTGCACATGCATCATAATCATCATGAAAACAAATTAATTACCTGCCATAAATTAACTTTAGATAGCTGTCTAAATTCTATATTCTTCAGAGTAAGAATATATTCTCTACTGAGTAAAATACAAATGTATTGCATTTTGCTATCTGTAGTATCTCATAACATTTGTTTCTCCCTCCACTGTAATAGATCTAGGAAAAATGGTAGTATTTTTAAAAAATAGAAAAGACAAGTAATAACAACTGAATCATGGTAGGTGGAAAACAGAGAAACCCTTTAATTAATTATGTGTGCACTGCTAGTATTTTACATACAGCCCACCCCTAATATGTCCATAACTGCTTAAAATACACCCTATCATAATGGGTTGCGTTAGAGTTTTATGGGAATCATGGTTATGAAGAAACAGTTAATTGAATACAATGATGGACTCCAATGCATTTTTATAATGCATCTCAACCTAAAAAAAATATTCTGTTTCTACGTGGTCTTTCTAAAGATATGTTGGCAATACAGATATCTTAGTGCAATACTTTCAATGTTTATACAATTCTTAAATTTGTTTTACATTAGTTCAATATGGTTTTAAGGTTGTGAAATATAGTACAGAAAAATATGGTGAATAAGCTTTAACCCATTTGTAAACATAACATGCGTCCTTTTTTCATTCACATTTGTTTATCCCATTTAACCGCACCATTGCAATGTTTCAACAATAACATTGTGATACCTAAAATATCAAACTTTAAAGACAATGGTAAGACATCAGGAACATTAATCTGAACCCAAAATTCCAGGTCAAACAGATATGTTATTTACACTTCTCTGCTCACAACATTTCATATAATAGATTTATAATCTTTTAAAGTTCCAGACTTTCTATGTGTTCTGATGTTAGTTATTCTAGTTTCACTAATTTTGTTGAATATCTTGTTATTTAGAAATGTGATGAAGATATTTAATAATTAATTTAAATCTGAAAATTATTCCAGCAAGATATGTTTTTGTTTTGCAAACAAAAGATGGAGAACAAGTGCCAAATAATGCTGTTTCATTGTGTGTGTTTACATAATTCAACATGACATTATGTTGGCTAACACACAAATCTAGTTCTTAATCCAACATGATTTGAAGAGCTTGCTGCTGTGTTTCATCAAATTCCTTCTTGCCAGTCTCTTGTAGCTTTCAAACCATACAAAAATGTACATACATGTTTAATAATTTAAAATATGGTTTCAGGGCACACACAGACATCTGTACAATGATGTGTGCTATTTAAAGAAAATTTGCCTAAAAGGAATCTACAAAATAAACAAAATGGGTGGTAAATGGGTCAATATGCTTTGCAAAAACCTAGAGGGTCTGTTCTCTTAACATTTTTGTAATTTTTTCACATTAACTTTTCTAATGGAAGGTAACTTATTTCTAAAAAGCAACACAAATATAGTATATGATTCATGGTAAATATCTACCATGCATATATATTAACTGAAGATTACACTTACAGTACTCACCATAAATTGTATAAGTTATTAAAATGTGCTTAATTAAAGGTATACAAAAGTTTTCCTGGGTTTTTCTTAAAAAAATGCCACTGATTAGTAGAAAAATATGTATTATCTTGAAACATTAAATGTACTTACATATGATATTACATTACAGTGGGTACAGGTTGCACAGCATCTGGGTACAGTTTGTGACTTCCAGAGGAAGTGCTGCCAGTCACATGGTTGCTGGGGTCACAGGTTATTTCTCTCTACCTATCTCCTTGTGGGAAATATAAAACCCGGCAGCAGTGATGCAGAAGAACAGACAACTGCAGTTGTAATCTACTGTGAATATGCTGCACAGATTGGTACATGTTAGAAAGTACTATTTATTTTCATATGAATCTGACTACATTCCCCAGACTGCTTTGCAGCCCAGCAAGAAAACCCCAAATGTTTCAGACTCTGCTTCCTCCTAATTTTGATATCAATGCTCATTTAGCCTGGGGTTGATATTTTGCAAATTTAAAGGTAAGTGTTTAAATGTTTATTTTGGTATTTTTTCATGCAATTGTTTTTGCATACACTAGTGATTCTTCTCTATCAGATGCATTCATAATCCAGGTCACTTAGATATGCCTTTAAGTAATGACAATACACATGTATGAGAGCAAGTGGATGTAGCTCTATATATAGACATGTATATGTATATAGAAATGTTTATCCATATCATAGTAGTAATTTTTCTCAGATTTGATAAAGTTATTTGTTCAACCTGTTTTTATTTATGTAAAATATATGACTAATACAGTGCCCTGCAGAAGTATTCACCTCCCTTGACTTTTGACCTATTTTGTTACATTACAACCTTAAGTTCAATGTTTTGTTAATCTGAATTGTATGTGATTGATCAGAACACAATAGTCTAACTTTGTAAAGTGAAATGAGAAAAATATATACATAAAACTATTTTTTAGAAATAAAAAACAGAAAATTGGCATGTGTGTATGTATTCACCCCTTTGTTATGAAGCCCATAAAATGCTCTGGTGCAACCAATTACCTTCAGAAGTCACATAATTAGTGCAATGATGTCCACCTGTCTGCAATCTAAGTGTCACATGATCTGTCATTACATATACACACCTTGTTTGAAAGGCCCCAGAGGCTGCAGCACCTAAGCAAGAGGCACCACTAACCAAACAATGCCATGAAGACCAAGGAACTCTCCAAACAAGTAAGGCAAAATGTTGTTGAGAAGTACAAGTCAAGGTTAGGTTATAAACAAAATATCCAAATCTTTGATGATCCACAGGAGCACCATCAAATCTATCATAACCAAATGAAAAGAACATGGCAAACCTGCCAAGAGACGGCCGCTAACCAAAACTCACGCACTGTGCAAGGAAGGCATTAATCAGAGAGGCAGCACAGAAAGAGACCTAAGGTAACCCTGGAGGAGCTGCAGAGTTCCACAGCAGACACTGGAGTATCTGTACATATGACACTTATAAGCCATACACTCCATAGAGTTGGGCTTTATGGCAGAGTGGCCAGAAAAAAAGCCATTACTTTCAGCAAAAAAAAAAAAAAAGGCGCATTTTGAGTTTGCGAAAAGGCATGTGAGAGGCTCCCAAAATGTATGGAGGAAGGTGCTCTAGGATGGAGGTTCACCTTCCAGCAGAACAATGACCCCAAACACACTGCTAAATCAATACTTGAGTGGTTTAAGGGGAAACATGCAAATGTGTTGGAATGGCCAAGTCAAAGCCCAGACCTCAATCCAATAGAAAATCTGTGGTCAGCCTTAAAGATTGCTGTTCACAAGCACAAACCATCCAACTTGAAGGAGCTAGAGCAATTTTTGAATGAAGAATGGGCAAAAATTCCAGTGGTAATATGTGTCAAGCTCATAGAGATTTATCCAAAGCGACTTGGAGCTTTTATTGCCGCAAAAGGTGGCTCTACAAAGTATTGACTTTAGGGGAGTGAATAGTTATGCACACTTTTTCTGTTACTTTGTCCTATTTCTGGCTTGCTTCACAATAAAAAAACATTTTAAAAGTTGTGGGCATGTCCTGTAAATTAAATGATGCAAATCCTTGAATAATCCATGTTAATTCCAGGTTGTGATGCAACAAAACACAAAAAAATGCCAAAGGAGGAGAATACTTTTGCAAGGCATTGTATTTGTTTATCTTATTAGGAATAAAAATAAAGTGATATGAAGAAGAATAGAATAGAACTGAAATTATGTATTTTCTTCTTATATAACATTTAAAAGTTCATTCTTTAAAGTTCTACAAAGGAAAATTATGTTTATTTATGTAGCACAAAGTCTTCTCTGTAAGAATCAAAGAAGGAAAATGTCACTGAAATTTGTTTTGAAGATAAATTATCCTGATGAATAATCCTCATAATTATTTAAATAAAGCTACCAATATGTGCAAAAATTGCTATTGCATTATATGGAGTATCTTCTAAAAATGATTAAAAAATGTATGTCCAAAATATGTTTTTTGCAAAAGGAATCATACATCTAAAGGATTTCAGAATACCCCTTGCATCCATTCAATATCACAATGACCAATTAAATCACAACACTGAGATTGTTACACTATAATGTATATTATTGTTTTGGAGTATATAACCTAACTAGCGGCTTGCCCGTCAAAAATGACGGCAATACAAAGTGAAGCCTGGCAATGCTGTTTGCCACACAATGGGAGTCTCTCCCCCTCTACTTTACTGGCCTCACGATGAGCGCCTTTAGCGTTCATCAAGGGTCTAGCAATGAGCGCCTTTGCCTTCTCATCTCTTTCCCCATCTCTCTCTCTCCCATCTCTTCCCCCATCTCTCTCTCTCCCATCTCTTCCCCTCTCTCTCTCTCTCCCATCTCTTCCCCATCTCTCTCTCTCTCCATCTCTATCTCTCCCATCTCTTCCCCTCCTTCTCTCTCCCCATCTCTCTCTCTCCCCATCTTTCTCTCCCCTCTCTCTCTCCCCCTCTCTCTCTCTCCCCCTCTCTCTCTCCCCCCCCCTCTCTCTCTCTCCCCCCTCTCTCTCTCTCCCCCCCTCTCTCTCCCCCCTCTCTCTCCCCCCCCCTCTCTCTCCCCCCTCTCTCTCCCCCATCTCTCTCTCTCCCCATCTCTCTCTCTCCCCATTTCTCTATCCCCATCTCTCTCTCTCCCATCTCTTCCCCATCTCTCTCTCTCCCATCTCTTCCCCATCTCTCTCTCTCCCATCTCTTCCCTCATTTCTTCCCCATCTCTCTCTCCCCATCTCTGCCCCCATCTCTCTCTCTCCCATCTCTTCCCCATCTCTCTCTCTCCCATTTCTTCCCCCATCTCTTCCCCATCTCTCTCTTCCCCATCTCTCTCTCTCCCATCTCTTCCCCATCTCTCTCTCTCTCATCTCTTCCCCATCTCTCTCTCTCTCATCTCTTCCCCATCTCTCTCTCTCTCATCTCTTCCCCATCTCTCTCTCTCCCCCATCTCTCTCTCTCTTCCCCATCTCTCTCTCTCCACCCATCTCTCTCTCTCCACCCATCTCTCTCTCTCTCTCTCTCTCCCCATCTCTCTCTCTCTCTCCCCATCTCTCTCTCTCCCCTCTCTCTCTCACCCATCTCTCTCTCTCTCTAACCCATCTCTCTCTCTCTACCCATCTCTCTCTCTCCCCATCTCTCTCTCTCTCCCCCATCTCTCTCTCTCTCAT